>PVKU01004540.1:0-144440 GCA_004027475.1 Anoura caudifer
GGAAGATAAAGTGCTTCTCAGATAAGGTCAAGTTAAAGGAGTTCATCATCACCAAGCCCTTATTATATGAAATGTTAAAGGGACTTATCTAAGAAAAAGAAGATAAAAAATAGGACAGTAAAAAGACAGCAAACTCACAGATATTAACAACCACACCTAAAACAAAAGCAAACTAAGCAAACAGCTAGACCAGGAGCAGAAACACAGAAATGTAGATCACATGGAGGGTTAGCAACAGGAGAGTGGGAGGAGGAGAGAGGGGGGAAAAGTACAGAGAATAAGTAGCATAGACAGTGGGTAGAAAATAGATGGGGGAGGCAAGAATAGTGTGGGAAATGTAGAAGCTAAAGAACTTATGACACATGAACACGAACTAAAGCGGGGGAATGTGGGTGGGAGGGGGTGTGCAGGGTGGAAGGGAATGATGAGGGAAAATGGGACAACTGTAATAGCATAATCGATAAAATATATTAAAAAAAGAATGCATTTCAGCTGTGGATCTTTGACTCATCAACCACATCATCTGAAAATCATTTAAAACTAAGAAAAAGCACAGAAACTTAATTTCCCCTAATGATTTAATGCCAAAATTATCATTCACCTCAAAAAAGAGAAGAAAAATAAAACGTATCTAGGAGATGATCAAAGAAAAAGAACACTCAAGGGGACTGCCCCTCAACTGCGGGCGGATAGCACCAGCGGCAGCCGCGCAGGCCCAGGCAGGCCTCCAGGCATCTCGGCTGCTGCAGCTCTGGTTCTCCACCGCCCAGTGGATGAGGACGACCAGGCTGGGCCAGTGGCTCGCAAGCTTCACTGACGGGGACAACCAACTGGCTCACATGTCACACCTGCACCACCGAGGGCCGACCGCCTGGGGTCACAAGTACATTTTCTTTAAGCTTCTCAGGTGTCTCCAATGTGCAGCAAAGTTCAGAAACCACTGGGCTACGAGGAACAATACTGAACTACAGTGACAGAAGATACAGGAGATTCAGCCTGTGATGCTGCTGAGTTCCTACCACCAACCCAGCGGCCACAGAAGAGGCAGTCTCCACAGGCTGCGTTCCAGGTAAGGTGAAAACAGAGGGGAAGGACCAGCCTGTCTGGGAATAGCATTCCCTCCTGCCCGCCTCCTACACTGAAAACAACAACTGCCACCCTGTCTTCGGGCGCTGTCATGCTGTCATACCAAACAAGGGCACAGCACCTGGGCAGCATGCAGGCCAGGGGCACAGCTCCCCCACAGCCGAGAGCTCCACGCAGCCCCCCTCCCCACACCCCTCCCGAACACACGCCGAGGCTCAGGGACTGGTGATATCAGGGAATCTGAGTGTCAAGGGTTGAAGAAAAGCAATGTATTGAAAGAAAAGAGGAGTAAACAGGGCCTTATGCAGGCTGAGCAACTGTCTTCTTGGGACTCCTATTCAATCATCTTTTTCATCAGATGATGGAAAGACTGTTTCAGCTCATCAAGACACAGCCAGTTTGTAAAGATATCAAGTTCATAAAGAAACCTGATTTTCCAACTTCAATGTACTATACCAAACAACGTTCTTCTATGATAATCTAGGCCAGAAGGGCTTTAAAGATGTTTAAAACCTAGTATCTTTAACTCCTTAATGAAAGCAGCTACTATATTAGCAAAAGGACCCCAGAGAAGTTAAACACTGAATGAATCTCTTACAATCTGGACTATATTATAAATTCAGTTGTCCAGACTTCAACATTCTTACATAAAGGCATCTTAAAGCCTTCACACATTCAGTACTACCTCTTACAACTTAAAGTGGGACACATTACTTGACTTTTTAAAAAATAATTAAATCAATTACTCTCTGGTTAAATGTGAACATTTGCAGTAGAAAAAGAATTAGGGCATTCATAAAACACTTCTTTTTTTTTTTTTTAGTATTTCATCCCTCATTAGTTCTGATTTCTGGGAAAGAATCAGCACTTGGAGGAAATCATGGTTCCCACCCCTTTCTGACAACATGTCAATGGAACAAATTAACATACAAAAGAAAAGGCACAGACAGTGGTGCCAATGGGCAGGCAGCACACCCTGCAGAATGACTGTCACCTACTTTCTCCACCAGCGCTGTCTGGGTCTGCGCATTCCCTTGCAAGGACTGGGGACCTCCCTCTTCTGCACGTGCTCCCTTCAGGTGGCTCTGCTTCAGCTTCTGTGCCCACGACGTGAGAGCTTTACTGCTGGGAAAGAGTGAGCTGAGATTATCCCTCACGAGCCACACTGAGCATATGAGCAGGTCTGGAGCCGAGGAAAGAGCCTGGAGCTGTTTCCTAACAGCAAAGGGGGCAGATGCTTGTGGACTTCCCTGAACCTCCTTTCCAGCTTCTGGTAACCGAAGGCAGAGGGAAAGGAAAGGGTAACAGTGACTAACAATCCACATGGTCTGTGGACAGGGAACCGAACAAAGCCACATCCGACCCTTGTCTACGGCAAAAGCACAGACGCTAATCGTTGCATGACTGGCCGTCACGTTGTGGGTGCACAAGATGGGCTGCTGAGGCTCACACTTTCAGATGACACATTTCAGAGACGGAAAACTGAAAAGCTCAGGCAAACTGCACAATTTTAAATGATTTTTTCTTTTATGAACGTTCAGCTACAGTTTCCTTTACAGTCCCTGGATCAATCAAAATGTCATTGAACTCACAAATCTCTTCTAACATACAAGAAACACAAAGTTAAGTATGCCTATGTGTAAACCTTTAAATAAGAGTTTATTGGCACCAAACAGAGGACATGCCTGGAAGCAAGATCTCAACAGACCGAGAGAAATGATTCTTGCCCTGTGTGACTTCTGACTTCCGATCACATGACATGTGACAAAACCCCACTGCTGACCCGGTCCCACCCTGCCATGTTCAGCAAGTGCACAGTGACCAAAAATGAAGCAGACACTGCTTTGGCAAGGCCCCTGAGCGTCAGCAGTCTCCTAACGCTGCAGATGAGAGAGGGCTGGCGTCATTAGCATGTGACGTGCTCTGTGCGGTTCAGTTTCCACATGCACTAACTAAAAGACTTCGGTAACACTGACAAGTGTTCAAATACTCTCATTCCATCACAGTCCAACCAAAAGGAGCTTTATTTACTAGATTCTAAGTGTAATAAACAAGTAAAACTTCCTTCAAATGATGTAGAAATTCTACTCACCTATTTGTTTTTCCGCAATATATTTCTGAAATCTTACTTTCACCAAGGAAACTGTCTTCAAATTCACCAGGAAAAATGGATATATCTTCCTTTAAGGAGGCACCAAACTCTTGGGGAGCATGCATGTAGAAATGCTTGTTTCTCGCACCATCCACGGGGCACGAGGCCTGCGTGGCGGGTGCCCCGCACTGCCCAGCAGAGGCTGCCCTGGGCTCCATGAACTCCGGGGGGCCCTTCGATCTGCGGGCATTTAATTCCGAGACACAAAAGGTCCCATAGCCACTGCTCACCGAGCTGCTGTCCACACTGCAGTCTGGTTGCGACGCGGGTGTTTCTTGCTGCATCTCAGGTTCTTTCGACTTTGGGTAACTAAGAACAGATTCATTTCTGTCACTGTTTTCAGAAAAAAACCCCATGTGCCTCTCTGAAGGTATTTGTTTGTTTAAAGACCTTCCGTCATACGAAGCCCACGAAGCACTACCGCTCTGTAACTTGACTAAATTTCTTATCTCCTCCTGTAGCCGCTGAAAATAAAAAGTCACATGTTTAGGTAAGAAAGTATATTAAACATCACATTTTTATACACAAATGTTATGAAAACAATGTCTAAAACATGCTGTTGCTCTAAAGATAACACGTATGCTTTCTCTTTAGTGGGTAAACACGACTGGTGTAAAATACTCCTGGTTCCTCTGCAAATCCTAACTCCAAAAAGAGGCTCGGTGTAAATAACAACTTACTTGAACTTGGCTGTGGAATTGTTCCTGCTGGGCAGCTATCTGTTCTTGGCACTGTTTTTTCACCAAACTGAATAGCTGTAACCACCTGGCCTATTAAATGATACAATATTTTAGTTAAAAATCATTTTTAACCTAATATTTCACAGAAAAATCCCTCCAGTGGGAGAGGGCCTTTTTTAAAAGTGTATTTCTGATGTAAAATTTGTAAGCTGAGTTAAAGAGCAAAAAAACCACATTTAATGCAAAAATACCAGGATGCAGGCTCAGGTACCCTTTTTCGGGGGGTGATGGTGAAGGTCTGAGTTAAGTCCCACTTCTCAACGGCCTCTGCGTTTGGTGTCCTCTGCTGTTGTTTCAGAACAATCAAGAGCAGGCAGGGCACCTTGTATATTTTGCAGGTTCCTCTTCCTTTTCTTGTAACTGCCAACAATTTTCTTAAACACTAACTTGTACCCAAAAAAGAATCCCACATCTTAAAACAAGAAATCGCCTGGTATTATAAGATTTTAACCCCTAATTTATCTTTCTTAAAGTAAAAATCCCTTTTAAAAGTCAGATATTGGCATGTTTTAAAACACAACAGCTAGAAAAGGGACAAAAAAATGACTGAAGACCTCCAAGCAGCCTGAACCACGCCCCCAGTCTCTTTTGGGCCCGAGCCCATCCCGCTCCCAGGGGCAGCTGGCAGTCCAGTAGCGAGACTAAGCTGGACGTGGCAGGACATGGGCATGGTGTCTCCACAGGCTGAGCTGGTCCTGAGGCTGGAGTACTTTCAGTAACAGGCCCGGTACAGTCATTCGCAACGCCAACCAGGAGCTATCATGGACACCGGTCTCCCTGCTGGGCTCCATCCACCTTCTCTCCTGTCAGCCCTCGCAGGGCCTACACAACCTGGCTCGGGCACTCCTCCCAGCGTCCCCTCAAGGCTCTCTCTCCCCCTTGCTCAATACGCACCAAACTCACTGGCTTCTGTCCCCTGAACATGCCCAGCTGTCTCCTGCCTCAAAAGCTCTGTTCATACTGGGCTGCTGCCTGGAAAACTCTCCTCCCAGCCCCTGACATGCTGGCGTCCTCCCGTCCTGCAATCCCAGCTCAGCAGTCACCTTCACAAAGCGTCTCCCAAACCATCCCAACAGCTCCTCTCTCCCTTGTCACCCTGCTCACTTCCTTCACAGCACTGACCACAGTCAGAAAGGATCGCCTTTGCTCATAGTGTTAACTTCTCTGGCCCCATGGACTGCACAGCCAGGGCAAAGCTGCACACCCAGGGCAAAGCCGCTCAGAGGCCCTGATGGGGCAGTCAGGCTGAAACATGTGTAACAGTATTCAGGTGGGGTGGGGGGAACCTCAGGACTGGAAAAGGAAACCTTCAAAACAAACTATGAAAGTACTAATAGGAAGTGTTACTCCAAATCAGCTAACTCCAAGACAGGGTAGGCTAGCTCAAACTGGGCTCCCTATGGCCTCAACTTACCTATAATATAAACTATCTTATAGGAATCCAAAGAAACAGAAATAAGCAAATTTTCTTATTAAGCTATATGAAACCCAAGCAACACATCAGGGGTTATTTTTAACCTGATAAAGTTACCATTCACATGAAACTAAATTACAATAATGATAGAGTAACAATTGACATAACAAAAAAGATTTCGTGAGGCACTTGATATTAATCACATCATTATTATTATTTTTTTACTTAGGATACAGATGAATAGAACTTACTCAGGATATAAATCACTGCAGAATTTCTTCTTCCTAGGCAGATTTTATCATTAATATTTTAATTTTAAATAAACTAATTTAAGAACATTATAAATGCAGTGAATAACATTAGTCACCTAACTATTAAAAAGGGCTATTAGTCATTTCAAGCGAAAATAATTACCACCACCTGCACCTTCCACTGGGTCGGAGGAAATGGGCATCTGGTTGGTGTTCTCCTGCAGGCAGTCTTTGGGTGCTGATGGCCAGAAGGGGAGCCCACAGGCCAGCCTGGCACCCACCCCACAGGCTCCGACCTCCTGGGCCTGACTCCCAGCGCTCCCCTCAGCCTATGCGTTCCTGAACAAGTCAGTCTAACTTCTCTGTGCCTCAGTTTCCTGACTTATCGGGAATGACTGCTCAGAGAGGGCTAAGGATTAGACACAGATCTAAGGAGGATGCACATAAAGCAGCGGTCTCAGGGAGAAACGGCATTGTGGACACTCGTGAGGTCAAGGCCACCACAAAGCTGAGGGGTCACTACTAGTGCATCTGGGCTGGGCCCAGAGATGCGAATCACAGGACATCCCCACCATGAAGGATTGCCCCATGCCCATTTTTTATTATAAAAATCATTATTTTTTGCAGTTTCAAATCACCAAGTTGTCCAGGAATGCATCTACTAGGACTCAGTTTGTTTCACAACAGTACTGGAAACTGGTCACTGTTTCAGAAATCCTGTCACCAACTGCGGTCCTGGGTCATCGATTGGTACAACTTGGCCATGCCGGCCTGTTTGGAGCAGCTGCCTCAGGCCGAGTCTGCACAGAGGCGGACGCCAGGCTACCTTCTGATGGGGATGGGCCCGGGTTTTTATCTATTGCAATACACATAATCTTATTATAAACCACTTTTGTCCCTCCTTTATAGCAGTTTGGACACTGATTTTTTTAAGTAGGTGCAGGCAGGATATATTATCTGTAAATTTCATTTTCAGGATGCTGTGTTCATATTATTTTATTTTATTTTTCATTGATTTTAGAGAGAGAAAGGAAGGGAGGGAGAGAGAAAGAGAGAGATGAAGGGATAGAGAGAAAAACACAGATCTGTTATCTCACTTGTTTACTCGTTCATTAGTTGATTCTTGCGCATGCCCTGACTGGGGATCAAGCTCACCACCTTGATGTATTAAGATGGTGCTCTAACCACCTGAGATACCGGCCAGGGCCGTTCATGTTATTTTTTAAATTGTTATAAAAAGAAGGCTTTGGCTCTAATAAAGGCACATGCCACTGCCAAAAAGTGGCTGCAAGAATGCTCAGCAAACAGACAATAAATGATAGACAGCATCACTGTTATATATTATCAGCAATGCTAGTTAACATGATGAACTAATTAAAACAAATTAATGATGCACTTTATAAATTTCTTTTTTTATCATTTTTTATTGTTGTTCAAATACAGTTGTCTCCATTTCCCCACCACCACCACCGCCCCCGCTCCACCCACCTTCAGTCCTGCCCCCCTTGCTCTGAAAATTTCTTACAAATGTGAAACTGAGGAAAAAAGTCTCAGAATCACAGAAATATTAGCAAGTACTTAAAAGACTGTATGAAAGTACAATATTTCTATGTAAATGTGTTAAAGATTCTTTCCCAACAGAATCAAAATAATCTTCCTGAGTTAAGCAGTGACACATTTAAGAACTGCAGGAAAAAGGCTTTAACAAAAAGAAAAAGCCCGGTTCAAACGTTTATGGGGAAATCAGATCATCTGCGGCACTCTCCGTGGAAGGTTTCGTGTTGTGACAATGGAGATTAGTCCCGCACCAGTGGCAGAACAGGCTCTTAGAAAGAACAGGTTCTCATGCTCTTTCTAAAACCCTACATTAAATGCTCCATCAGAGTCTTTTCTTTTTGTAGCCAACAAAAATACTATAAAACACACAAATTTGAGAAATGTTATTGAAATGGCTAGAAGAATATTTCATATTCTGTCAAAGTAAAAAATATCTTAGGAAACTATTCACTGAATAATCAATTACATGCCTGTATTACAAAAATTAAGTACTCAATTATTACTAAACATGAAAAAAATAACACAAGTTATTGTTCTAGCCCAGGCGGGGTAGCTCAATTAGTTAGAGTGTGTCCCAGTATGCCAAAGCTGTAGGTTCGATCCCTGGTCAGGACACATACAAGAATCACCCAATGAATGCATGAGGCAGTGGAATCAGTTCATGTTTCCCTCTCTCCCTTCCTTTCTCTCTCTAAAAATAAATAATTAAAAAATTATGATTCTAAAAGTATGATTAGCACTTAAAACAAAATCTCCTATACTCTAAATAAACACTTTAATAATAATGTTTTATACATTTCTATTAAGCATTACTAAATCTAGCCTTGGAAAAGTCTATCTTGGGCATTATTCCATGAAGCAAAATGTATATATACAAAGTATTCTCTTAACTAAGTTTTTATATCACTGCCCTGAAAACTCAATGTAACTCAGTGTAGAAGCCTTAACTTACTTATAAAAGTCTTTTGAATGCTCTAATTTAAGTTTTTCAAAATGATGACAATCCTGTATTAGTTGCTTAAAACATCAGGATCCAAGATAGCATTAATAACTTTCAATGTCTCCAAACGAAGACATTTCAGTTCCCATTTAAAATATAACTTAGTCTGTCTAATCAACAAGATATTGTGAAGACATTCTTCTGGTCATCGTTCTCACATTCACCCAGTACCATCACCCCATTAATACACTTGGTCACTTTGGTAATAACTTCAATGTCATGCTCTTCAGGACATAAATCTCTAATAATTTAGAGTTTAGTAGTTTAGTACAGACATGTTTGTAGTTATACAATCCCAAACCAAGACAAGACAGAACGAGATACCTCGCAGTTCCTCCACAGCCCTGGGTCGGTCCTCCCGCCGTCCCGGAGCTCTCGCATTGAAGAGGTCAGGACTCCGACACTACCTTGAACTGCAGATGGTCCAGTCTTCCCTGAGAAAGAGGACACCCCGTTTGTACTAAGGTGGGGACTACTTCTGTTGAGACATAAATAATTCATTCAAATGGTTTTCTTCATTCTACCAACGAGTTGAATAATTCAGCAGTTCAAGATTTAGCAGAGCAGTACAAAACCACTGACATTTAATCCTTCTTAATGGCACCTCATTTGTTGAAAATCTGATCCCAAGTTTGTCCACAGAAGAAAAATAGCAGTAAAAAGACAGGCAGCATTTAATTTTTTTTCAAGAACACAACAGAAAGGCCTTTTTCATCAGTGAGAGACTACTCGGAAGTACCAACAGAAAATAAAAGTTTCTGCCTAGTAATAAGAAACATCTCCAGCTTCATTCATCTAAATTACTGCCGGGGATTATTTACTCCACTGTAAGAGCAGCTCTTTATGGTCATGGAGATTCTCTCCCCGCTGCCCAGAAAGAGGGCCGAGAGTCTTGTTAATTGGATCCTCTAATTGGGTGTGATAAGCGGATGCTTATCTCTGCACATCTTTGAATAAAAGTTGTGCCAAGCAAATTAGAAGCAAATATCCAGGACGAATTTAGCCTATTCAGTGTGTAAAATACCACTGATTCTTTCCAGGAGAACTTGTTTTATAAAAGCACAAGAAGCATAAATTAAGGACATTAAAATTTATTTAAATTCCATTTTCATTTCTTTATTGATACTGTTTTATAAAGAATTTGTAAGAGAGTGAAAATAACAGCAAAACAGAATTAGGATCAAAGAAAATATCAATAAAAATTCAAGGGAAAGAAGGACAGAATATGTTGCCCATAAGAGATTTATATTAATCAAGTTTAATTTTGGCCAATTTAACTGCAGTCACAGTGAAGAGGGAGACAAATTCTGTTACAATTTTCATTAGAAAGGAACACTTAGATTCCTCCCAGCAAATATTAGGTTCTAAAAGGGTTTTCTCCTAAAAATAGGCTTCCAAGGACCCACCAAGGAACACAGGAAACAAAACAGTGGCCAACTTCCAGCAAGGGGGTCCTAGTGACCTCCGCAGACATCCCTTCTGGGCTATTTCCCACACCTGCCCTCCCCTTTAATTTACGCTTCCTTCTTTTATTTTATATATTTTCGTAAGCTGCCTCAAGCTCCTCCTGAGGAAGGCAGAGAATGAACAAGTTTTTAAAGGAATGTATAATACACCATTTCTTTTTCTTAAAGTTTTTTATTGTTATTCTATTACAATTGTCCCGATTTTCCCTTTTGCCTTCTCCCATCCATCCCACTCCCTGCTCCCTGTCAATTCCCACACTGTCATCCATGTCTGTGGGTCATGCCCACATGCTCTTTATCCAGCCCCTCCCGCTCTTCCCACCACTATCCTCCTCCCCTACCATCACTGTCAGTCTGTTCCATGTTTCCATGTCTGGGTTCTGTTTTGTTCATTAGCTAATTTCGTTCGTGAGAGTCCTCCTAGGGTGAGATCACATGCTATCTGTCTTTCACTGATGGGCTGACTTCACTTAGCATTTCTTCAAGACCTATTGTGTACAAAGGCATTTGCCCCTTTACCAGCGGGACCCAGACTGCTGTTTTCGCTTTATTGTACCTGATCTTTATCGTTGACTTCCTCTAATAGTACCTGCCTCTTTGCTGTTTTTAAGCTACTGTAAATTTAGAAACTAAGTAATCAAGCTTGTCAGACTATGTATAAAATCAGAATAAACAGGCTCTGATTAAAAACAAACCAAATGTGTTACAGTTTAAAAAGAAATGGCCTTGGCTGGTGTGGTTCTGTGGACTGAGCGCCGGCCTGTGAACCAAAGAGTTGCTGGTTTGATTCCCAGTCAGGGCACATGCCTGGGTCACAGGCCAGGTTACCAGTAGGAGGCTAGCGAGAGGCAACCACACATTGATGTTTCTCTCCCTCTTTCTCCCTCTTTCTCTCTCTAAAAATAAATAAAATCTTTTTTTAAGATTTTATTTATCTTTAGAGGGGAAGGGAAGGAGAGAGGGAGAGAAATATCAATGTGTGGTTGCCTCTCATACGTCCCCTGCCAGGAACCCAGGCATGTGCCCTGACTGGGAATCGAACCTCGAGCCTTTGGTTCACAGGCCCGCGCTCAATCCACTGAGCTACACCAGCCAGGGCTAAAATCTTTTTTAAAAAAATGCAGTTTGTCAGCATCTACTTTTCAAATTAGTCTGGTTTTTTGTTTTGCTTTTTGTTTTTTGCTTACTTCCTGGCATTCAACTTTAATTGCTACTTTCCAGACTGGTGAGCCAGTTCTGGAATAGTAAACATTATTTGTATTGCTAACTTAAAAACACAGAAACAATATTTAGGCAACTAAATTTTTAAAATATTCTTGTAATTTACTGAGAACAAAAAAAGTGTAAGAGCACAACTGGCAAAAACAAGTCCTTTTTCACAATAATCCCCATGCAAAAGTACACACCTCTGGCAGAAATAAAAAAACATGGGAGGGCTTAAACTCTTCTTACCTGCCCCTCAACAGTTCCTGATTATGGTTGTTTATTATGTTTGTTTGTTTGTAATGCAAATCAGTAACTATGACACTATTTGAATAAATTGATAATATATGCAAATAAATTTATTCTGATTTGTTAATATAGTTTTTAAAAAAATCTATCTATCCCATTCTTACCTATTAGAATTTAAGTTCAGTCCAAGAGAGTAGGGAGAATTTTTTATATCAAATTCTACAGAAGATGAAGTTTTTTGGAAGGGTTTCAACAAGTCAAAATTTTCCATAGCGTACAGACAGTGTTACACTCTCTTATCTGAAAGTGGAGGTTCTTTCACTGTTTGAAGAAACTGAATCCGAGTCATCTTCAGAGGCTTCACCATCTACAAGCATTTTCAGTCGCTAACGTTCAGAACTGTGAAACATCCTAAGCTCCCAAGAGTCTGAAAATGAATGGGGGAAAAAGGTACTACTGAAAAGCCACTAAACGTGGCAAATATCTTCTTGTCATGATTTTCGAGGCCTTGACCCCATTATAGAAGCTACATTAAGGAGAACAGCATCATTCTTGATAGCCAACATACATAAGCAACCTGAATGTTCATCAACTGATGGCTGGGTGAACACATGTGGTGAATCTATACAAAGGGATCTTTTTCAGCCATAAAAAGGAATGAAGTACTAAAAAAAAAAGTAAGTGCAGACACGTGCTCAAATGTGGACAAACACGCTACAATGTGAAAAGTTCTGGAACTGGAGAGTGGTGATGGTTGCACAGCTCTGTGAATTGTATACTTCAAGAGAATGAATGTTATGGTATGTGAACTAGATCTCAATTTTAAAATCTACGATAAGGTGACTTGCAAAATAGCATCATCTTTTCCAGTTAATATTACAGAACTGTATGTGTTTAATTATCAAGGTTCTAGACTCAGTGTTACTAGGTAACCTTTGGAATACTTACATGCCTTGTCTTTAATGAATTCCTGCTTGTTAGTTTACACAATGAACAGATGAAGGGTAACTACTTAGAATCTAATTTGGAATTGAAAAGAGCCAGCCAAACTGTTAAGCATGGCTGTTTCCCTCTGCTGGGAGGTGGCAGCGGAAGGAATGCATTTGCGCTACACAGCCTTTTGTACTGGGTGCACACGTTACTTCTTTAAAAATAAACTATTTGCAAGATCCACCAAAACTGAACTGACGCTAGGTAGACACAGGCATATTGGCTTTAACAATACACCCCCTTCTTAGGAAATTCATGTATTACAAAAAAAAATTTTTTAAAGCAACAGAAAAAGAAAATCTATGATGCTTACAAAATAGGGAGTTCAAGGAATGAAATAGAGAAAAAATTACCTAGTATTCTGGTTCCTCTAGGTTCCCACTCGCTAGGGCCTGGCTTTACAAAGCACAACTTTGAAACCATCATCTCATAAAGGACCCACGGCCCTCCGGGACAGGTGTGGGAGCCAAAGGTAACCGGACCCCACTCAATGGGTTCCTCCCCAGCGGCTTCAGCCCATCGCCCACGACAAATGGGGTATTGAAAACGTAGAGGACTGCACCTTCCAACTGGCATCGAAAATGCCTGGATTCAAATCACCTTGCTCGTCTACCAGAAAAACAAAAGCTCTCTAGGGACAAGGACCCGCCACCCATCTATCCTTTCCCAGCTGAGATCATCCGGATGCAGTGGATCCAAGCGGAAAACCACTTTAAATGCAGAGATGTCTCTCCACCCGGGGGAGGGGCCTTGAAGGGATGGGGAAACCCCGATCGACATACAATGCGGAAAAAAAATTTTTTTAAAGAAAACTTCATGGAGGTAAGTAGAAGCACAGACACATTTTTATATTTCACGGCAACAAAATATGACGCTTTTGGTCCCCCTTCCCGCTAGTTTAAAAAAAAAAAAAGGAGTTGGGGGAAAAGGGAACGGCTGGCCGGGGTCTGCTGCAGCTGTGTAAGCGCGCAGTTTTGCTTTGCTGGGAGGCTGATGAGGAGCTGATTTCAGAGGTTTGGAGGCCAGATCCTGACACTGCCGCGCTCACGGCCAGCCCTCGGCTACTGGGTGCAGGCTCTCAGCTGTCAGTGCGGGCTCTCGGGTCAAAGCGACGAGGCAAGGGAGAACCCACGCAGTCGCCTGGCTGGTAGACGCACGGAAGCCACCGTCCCACTAACTACAATCTTGATTTCTAAAGTGAGCACAGGCAACTCCTCAAACAAAAAAAAAAAGGGGGGGAGATCCCACAAGACCCCCGCCCCTCGGGGAGAGACGCTCTGCGATTGGGCCACGAAGGTGTCACTCAAGGGCACCGACTCCAGAAAAAGCGCACGGCTGCAGGCAAAGCCCCCACACGCCAGAGGACTGTGGTAGGGTACGTTGTGTGGCCGCAGTCTTCCTCGCCCTAGCCCATCAGTACACTCAGGGCTCCTCTAAGGCCGTGTCTTCTAAGTCTCGTCCCCTGTCCCCCGAGACCGGCAGTTCCCGCAAGCGGACGGCCGCTTACCTGGCCGCCGTTCCAATTCAGGGTCGGGCGAGCGGCCTCTCACGACCGTTAAACTTAAGGGAGCGTGCGCGCGCCCGGCGCCTTGCCTACGATTGGCTGCTTGGGAGGGGGCGGAGACGACCAAGCCACGGCGCGCGCCCCTACCCCCTTTCTCCTCGGCTCCCGCAAAAGAGGGAGGTTCGATGCCTGGGAACTGGGTGGGGCGGGACTTTTGTCAAATTCTCTAGTGTGATTGGCTGTCTCGCTGCACGACAGCTGCCACGCGGGAAAGACTCCTCAGCTTTCCGCATGCGCAGTTCGTAAGAATGAGCCTAACGCAAGTGAGGGAAGTCGCAGCTGGAGGACGGCGCGTGCGCGCGGACTCGAGAGCTGTGTTCTGCGTTGATTCTGGTTCCCCCTAGAATTTTGGGGGCGGAGGCCAATCCTGGGGCCAGGTAAGTGTCTGCGGAGGAACCAGGCACCCCGACGGTTGCTCACGATTGGCAAGGGCGCCGGAGAGGAGACTGGGGAATCCGGACTCCTTAAGTGCCCCAGTTTGAGTCCCTGAGTTACGCAACCAACTGATCGGCGGCCCTGCTAAATGTGGGGTGAAGGCGGTTCAGACGTCTGAGCTCAGTTGTCCCTGGATCTGCTTTACCCTAGGCTGCTAAGGGTCGGCCCTGGGACTCTTCGAGGACTGGAGTTGGGGAGGGAGAGGAAAGCCCACGGCCCTGGAGAAAACAGCTCCCACCGATACCGAGGACGAATGCAACGATCCTCAGGGACTTGTTCAGAGGAGCCTTATGGCGCCCTTAGCACGCAGCAGGGTTGATTTAGGCTTGGCACGTAGTAGGTGTCGGCATTGCTCTTGTCAGATCTTTCGAAGGACTGCAGAGACCCCGCGTCCCTCCCTGTCGCCCCCCAGTCCATCTCATTCGCTCTGCTCAGTCCCCTTTTTCAAAGTAGTTCATCTTTAAGTTCCTTCCAGCTTGGTCTATCACTTAGATGTGCCTGTTCCACCTAAGCAAAGTCAAATTATTTTGTCAATACATGGCTGTTTTCAGGGAACATATTTCACATCCATCTCCAAAAACCTGTGCAGATTTAGCGTTAGTTTCAGTTGACCACAAAATCTAGTATTTGAGACAATGTAGGCAGAATGGTCAGTCACAGAAGTGTGAATTCCTGAGACAGCGCACCCGGGAAAGGTGTTTCCTTACAAGAAAAATACTAACCCCCAAAGCGGATAGTAGGAGTGGTTAGTTCTTTAACCCTGCACGAGTCGGATGGGTCCTCGATTTTGCTACAAAATCAGATGGGCTCTTTTTATTTTGAGAGTGTTATTTTGTTTTGTTTTTGGCAGTGGGATTTTAGATAACTTTTTTAGCTATTAATGTCTTAATAATAAGCTAGTAGTGTTCTCATTAACCTAGTTATCTTGTTAACCAGTTGATGCAGTGAAATGTTTTGGTATGGTCTTAACACCGTATGTCTTAGGTTAAGCTCTTTGGTAAGATCTAAATTAAAAAAAAAAAAAAAAATTCAGAGTGGAAATTGACTAACTGGTCTAGAGAGAAGAAGTGCCTTTTTCAAAGCGTTATAAACAGCTAAAAGTAGTTTTTCAAGTCTATAGAAATTATGATTCTAGAAAACAGATGTAGAAAGCTTCAGAAGTTTCTGTAAATGTATTAAGTATAACTATTCATTTCATCTAAATGTATCCCCCATACTGGAGATTTTATACTACTTTTATGGCCGTGTGAAGGTATGATTACCATATGATTTTCTTATAACATCAAATTGCCCAAGTATCTCTCCTTTGTCTTGGTCTTTACATTGACAGCTTTAGAGTGGAGATCTTTCACGTTGATTGGGATAAAGTTAAGCTATCCAATAAGAGCAGCTGCTCTTGGCTTGAGAAATTTAGTGTCTGTTAACCAGGGTGTTACTTTGTTTCATCGATTTTTATATACAGTTTGTCATCTGGGCAAGCAGTTCCCCACAGCAAAAGATGAGGAATTCTAAAACTTTCAAGCTGTACTTTAATTATTAAGTATAGGAACCCTAGCTGGGTAGCTCGGTTGGTCAGAACATCATCCTGGCATACCAAAGGTTGCGGGTTCGATACCCAGTCAGGGCTCATACAAGAATCGACCAATGAATGTGTGAATAAGTGGACCAACAAATCGATGTTTCTTCCCCACCAAAATCAATCAATAAAAGATTTTTTTTAAATGGAAGGAAATGATAGTTATACACTTAAATATGAATTTTTCTACCTTTCCTGGCCTTCATGACTTCTCATTACATTAGATAGTTCCTAAATACCTCTGTTTAAACCAGGGCTTGTTTGGTGAAGCTGGTTTTAATCTTCCCACTTGAATCTGCTGGGAAGTCAAGTTGTGTTCTTGGCATCATAATTTTCTCCTTGGGACCTTTCACGGACCACAATTATGACCTCACCAAATGCATGTTTTTGATCATTTCAGGGTTGCCAGGGCTCTTAAATGTCTTAGGTAATTTCAGGGTTTTCAGGGCTCTTAAATGGGGCCCTACCAAGTGAAATGCTCATCAGGTCCCTGTTCTGGGAGCCTCTTTGCTCTGAGCTCTAAAACAAAAGCCCATGGAGCGATATCCCTTTGCACAGTGGGTTTGTGGGTAAGACCACAGTGCATGTGGTGTGTCGAGAGGTTCCTGAGCTTTGTAGTTTAGGGATTGAAAGAGCTAATCGCTTTACATTTGTGGGCACATGTGTGTTTTTTTGTTGTTTTTTTTTTCCGCACCCTGGGTGGGAAAACAATTACCTCCAATCCGCAGATGAGGAAAAGTGGCCAGAGGTTCGCAGTGGGTCGAGACATTGACACAGGTCAGGCGGACCACAAAGCAGTGTGACCTTCCAGGGACCACAACAGGAGAGGCAGAATGGAGAAAAAGTTGAAAGAGTAAGGGGCTGGGGAGAGAACAGATCTGGAGATGTTAGGGAAAGTAAAGAAACAAGCTAGAGACAGGATCGATTTAGTTTCAAGAAATGGACTAGCTGCTGCTCTTCCAGGATCAGTCTCTCTGAAATAACCCACATGCAAGTATGCCTTGCTTTCTTGTATCAAGACAAACACATGGCATCATTATGCTAACAGAGGCTTGGAGACTTAGGAGAAAATAGAGTGTTGTTATTGCTGCTTTTTATGTAGTTCTGATTTTAATAGTGTAGGTGATAAATTACAAAGTTCCTGTTAGATGCCGTAAATAGGACAGGTGTAATTTCCTGTGGAGTCAGAGTTTTCTGTTTAAAAAAAAAAAAAAACTAAACTGGATGTTGTAATTGCACAAATTGAAAGCTTTTCTCCTCTACTTCCTTCTTGTCTTCATCTACTTCCTTGTCTTTTGAACTGGGTAGCAATAAGCCTATGAAAATCAGACAAACCCAGAGCAGTCTCCTCTTCCTCTTCCCCCCAAAATCCAAGGTGACAGCTCTGCATTTCCGGTTCAATCCATGTTGCTTGTCTTCTTTGAGAAAGAATTCTCTGATCACTTACTTCCTGTGGGTGAAAGGTTCTGTGTGCCACCCACCCCCAGCCTGGGAAAGGACAAGGTCAGTTTCAGGGCCGAGCCCTGCCCCTCATGCTTCCATTTTGGGAGGTGTTTGGCTCTCAGGAGGATTTCAGACAGCTCGCAAGGGAGGATGAGCTGGGTGTGAAAGGCAGAGGGAGGCTTCCTTATTTTCACTCCCATTCTGCAGGGTGCACCAGAACACACTTTTGAAACATGAAGTATTATTAAGCATTTGCCAGAAAACCCTCCTCTTCTTGCTTAGCTTCTGGTGCCATCAAGCTGGCCATTGTGACTTTGTAGAGCTGCAAGAGCCAGTCTGTTCAGCCCGTGTCTGGCCCGGCACTGCTGCTGCGGGCGTCCTGGTGAGGCCTGTCCTTTCTCCTTATGGTGGGGTGGGAAGAAGACTCAGCAGCGGTCAGCACTCCAGAATTCTGGTCTCAGCTTCTTACATATTATAAGCATAAGAAACCACAGCTTTTAAGCGTGTCTGTCCGAGCAGCTGAAAGAACACAGCTGACTCATTCCTGTGTTCTAAGACAAAGCTTCTCAAACCTGGGAGATGCCTCTGAGTCAGCTAAGGATCTTCCTGAACACAGGTTCTCCTTCAGGTCGGGGGCAGGGCCCGGGAGTCTCCATTCCTAAGCATCTCCCCAGTGTCACTAGCTGTGGCTGCTGCTCCAGGGGCCACCCTCTGGGTGGCAAGCTCCCAGAGCTGCGGTGTCCAGCACTCTAGCTGCTAGCGCGCATGGCTATCCACACTGATGGTGTTGTAAGTGTGAATGCACTCCAGAGTTTGAATACTGATGTGAAAAAATAACTTAAGAAATGCATCTGTTTGACAGGCCTGGAGCCGTTCCTGTGGGCTGCTAAGGTTACAACGCAGATGCAAGAAAAAAGGGTCACCCTGCTGTCTGTCTGTCTGAGTGTGGCAGCTGAGCCGGGACGGTGGGGGGGGGGTGAAAAGTGAACGAGTGAAATTATAAAGATATCAGTGATTTTTCTATTGATTACATGCAGAAATAATATTTTGGATATATTTGGTTTAATATATTAAAATGTTAAATATATTTTTAATATATTAAAATTAATTTCCTCAGTCTTTTTTCCTCCTTTTAATGTGACTCCTAGAAAATGTGGAACCTCACACAAGGCTTCATTCTCCCTGTGTCAGACAATGCCCTTCTAGAACGTCATCGCAGTAGAAGCCAGCACTTCAGGCATTCTTTTCCAGATGACCCTGTTTCTCCGTCCCCTTGTTACTGTCTCGCCTCTCCTGTTCACCCAAATCTACGTGCGCGTCGTTCCTTTCCCTGTGCGTTTTCACCTGCCACTCTCCTTCCTGCCATCTCCGTGTCTGGCTCCAGCATCCGGGTCCCAGGCTCCCATCCAGCTGTGCACCGTCCTAAGGGCCTTGCACAGAGCCTGTCGCTGTGACCCCGAGTGGGCCGCTGGGCCAGCAGCAGCAGCCTCTCCTGGGAGCTGGTCAGGAAGCATTCTGGGCCCTGGGGACCCAGCGTCTCACTTATCTCACCTGGTCCCCAGGGGATGTGTCCACCCACAGAAGGGTGCCCTGTGGGAGCTTGAAAGTGACCACCCTCCTAAAGCTCCCATTTCAGTTCGTCTCCACACCTGTTTCTCTGCTTGGTTTTGATGATGTTTCTGCAAGGTGGTGTGCCATGCAAACTGTGGCTAAGAGAAACTAGTATTCTTCCCTTCCTAAAAAAATAGTTACGCAGTGCATCTTAGGCAAATGATGTCCAGAAGGTGAGTCCAGAGACGGCAGCGCCGCACCTTCCTGCAGGTGGTTCCAACAGCCTTTCTGGCTCAGGCCCCCAGGAGAGGCTCTGGTGCCCCTTTGCCGCACTCCAGAGCACTCGGGTTGCCGGTGGGGCCAGCCTTACTTACTGTCTGGTTTAAATTGGTGACTGTTTGCCCTAGTCACAGCCACATGACATCTGTCCCACCAGCTGCTCACCTCGGTCTGGGGTGCGTGTGGAGGCCCAAGGAGGGAATGAATGCATGCTGGCCAGATCCAGGTCAGGGAGAGTGGCACCTGATAGAAGTGGGTTCCAAGTCCACATTCCAGGCCCTCCAGGTGACCAGGGGCCATAGGAGAGCCTGGACCACCACTGTGGAGCAAGTCACCCACTCAGGTCTGTGGCCTGTGTCACACAGACATCTCAGCTTCTCTCTTCCACCCCTGGCCCCGTGGGTGCCTGAGGCCAGGCCTGGCTGGTAGTCAGTGTGGAAAATACTGCACAGACAAGCACTCCTTGTTGTGAAGGCCTGGCGCCTGGCGTTTGCATGGGAATGGCCTCGGACAGCCTAGGGCTGGGGCCTAGACCGCACCAGCCCTTCAGTGCAGAAGCTCCCGAGCTGACAGGAAGTGGAGGCAGGAGTCAGCCCTGAGCGGGGCTCCCCCTCCCAGAAAGGAATTAGAGCGGAGCGCCACTGCCTCACTGGTTTCCCCTTACTCACACTTCTGGGTCCCTTTTTTTTTTTTTTAAATGTCATGATGAGCTCTCATTTCAAGGGCTTATTGTTTCCCAAAGACTTCGGGCTGCTCTGCAGGTATCACAAAAACTGAAATCCAACCACAGTCCTCCCTGCGCTTCAGGGAAGTGGGGCCACGGGTGTGTCTGTCATTGGTAGATGTCATTGGCGCGGAGCCAGAGCTCCAGGAGATACTACAAGTATTTGGGACCGTCCGATTGGCTGTTGGAAGTCGCTGTTAGACAAAGCAGCCAGTCACTGAGCACTGGGGACCTGCCTGAACTCCAGGTGGGTGGCAGACCCTCCAGAGTGTGTGTTAGCTCTGAAGTAGGATAGAGATAGGGGTTGGAAACACTCGGGGCCAATGACAAAGCAGCCGCCGAAAGCACCCTCCTCCCCGCCCTCTGTCTGGGGGTTTCGCCTGTGTCAGACCTGCTTCCTTTCTTTGTCACCTGGCTACAGCCCGGTGCTGTCCTGCCTGGTCGGATTCACCAACTAACAGAAGAGAAACCCCAAGAGAGGCGTGGGCTGGTGTTCCATGATGAATCCGATCCAGGGGCTGGACGCTGTCTGATGGCCACAGGAATTTCGTTCTGGGGACGGAAAGCAGAAATGAGGCGGGGAAGGGAGGCTCTGGGCTTGCACACAGGCATTTGTAGGGAAGTGCAGCCTTTGTCGCAGAGACCCTAGGGAAAGTGCCCAGTGTAGTATTTACCTTCGTTCCTGAGGATACTTCTGAAACATTTCCCACAAAATAATCAAAAGCTGTTTTTAAAGTGCCATTTTCATGCACACATTGTTAGTTACTAAACATATCTCTTCACAGCCAGGGAGCACCTGGCCACACCACCATAACTGTCGTTCACTGGGGCTGCCACCGCGCTGCGCGTCAGGCCTGTGACAGAGAAGGTATGAGGTCAGACCACATGTCGGTCACAGAACTGAAGACGTGGTAGAGAGAGAGGAAGACTGCTTGCTGTATCGTCCTTTTAACAGTGACCAATGTCCAGCTGTACTGATGACTGAGACACTCAGATTTGGAATCACAGAAATTGTACACACTTTCACAGAAGCCACCCCGAATCACATGCCAGCATTGGCTTCCCCAGCGCTTCCCCGAGGTCGGTGTGGGTGCAGCAGGTGTGAGTGGGCGACAGGTACCTGAGCAGAGGGCAAACCTGGGGCCATCGTTCGGTGGGTGTTCACTTAGGAAGCTGGCTTGGTGGGACTCCCAGTGCTGTGTTAGAGACTGGTTGCCAGGAGCTTGAGGTTACGAGGTTTCGAATGAAAGAAGAAGCTATTTAGAACCACGTAAGAAGCAGTTGAAAAGTGTGGTATTGGCTTCAGTGCCCACATAGTCCATCGAGAAGTGTAACCGAGGGGCACACTCGTGGTGCCCGTAATCCACGGGGGACAGGGACTTTGCTAAAAACCAGTCATATGCTTTCAAAAGCATCAACAAAAGCCCTTTCCAGAGCACATCCTTCCCTGAGTTGTAAGCTGGTCGGGGCCAGGGGGTTGGAGAAGGGCCCCCACCTGTTCGGTCTGCAGATGAGAAACGAGGCCCAGCAGGCTGTGACTCGCCCCACTCGCATGCCGATCGATGACAGGTGACACCTTTCAGGTCCTGCTGCCTCCCTGCCCCTGGGCAGAAGCAGGGCTGGTGGGCCCACCACACCTGCACAGCTGCCCTTCCCTGCACTGTTCGCTTGCCAGCCAGAACCTGGTCCCACCCCCGCTGCCTCTCACGTCCTTATTGAAATTTCATTATTGATTATCACTTTCTTTTTGACTGTTTCCTCTCTCTGACCAGACTGAGCTCCATGAAGACAGAGTCTAGCTCCTTTTGACCTTGCGTGGCTCACAAAACACCTTGCCTGGTATTTCAGTGCACCAGGCACCTTAATAAATGTCAGCTGGCTTGGTGGTTCTGACGGTTCCCCATTGGACTGCATTATTGGCAGTGCCCAGGGAACAGATGTTCCCATTCAAGCCCAAGAAACTAGAAACGCTGAAAAACAACAGTCACGACACTGACTGATGGTGGCAGTCATGGTGTCAGACTGTGAGACTAGGCTACAAAATGGACAGTGAGTCTCGGCCTTCTGCATCTCGCGGTGCCCTTGAACTAATTACTAAAATTCCACGACACGCCAAAAATGTACCTTTTTGCCCATCTGACAATAGGTATAGTTTTTTATTCCTTCACACTGGATGGCTGTGGTTGTTTTTTTATTTGACAGTCTATGGGAACAAGGTCAGAGTCCCTGACTGAACAGCCAGGTACCGAGTGTTTTAAACTTCTCAGGGCACGCCAGCAGAAGGTCGCCGAGACGTACGACTGCAGGCCGAGGACTCTGCCTTTGGCTTTCAGGCACCCCCCAGCGTTCAGACAATGGCACTGGACTCAGACCCCGGTTCCTGCCTGATGTGCTTTGCAGTACTTCCTTATCAATGTCAGCCCTGTCCTTCAGAATGTCACACTCCAAACCTCTCCCTACTGAGAAAACAGCACCTCTGAGTGCTTTGGAGATATTTGCAGTCTGTTATAAGGAAATACTGACCAGCTGGCAGGGCGCGTACTGCTACCCCAGCAGCTGATGCTGGGAACCGGGGTGTGCAGCCTAATGACCAGTCCTTGCTGCTGCCCAGCCCCTCCCCCAGAGCTGGGTGCTTGCCCCTGAGCTGCTGTGTCAAAGGCTGTCCTTCTGTCTGGTGCAGGTCCTCGACACACAGGTCCTCTCCGTCCATGAGCGCCTCGGGCTGGTTTCGCCTTCCTACCCCCCTGACCAGGATGGGCCCCAGGCCATGGGGACACCGGCTGGCGGCACTGTTGTACCCGGGAGCAGGGGTCACTGCAGTCCAGGTGGCAGGCAAGAAAGACCGCCCTGCTCTGCTTCCTCTGGATGAAGGCGAACTTGAAGAGCAGTTTGTGAAAGGACATGGTCCAGGGGGCCAGGCAACCAACAAGACCAGCAACTGCGTGGTGCTGAAGCACATCCCTTCGGGCCTGGTGGTCAAGGTAGAGGAAGAGAGAAGGCCAGGGGCGGGGGCTGAGCACACTAGAGGGCAGTGCATGTCCTGTCCCCTGCCCATCCCCTGCCCTGAGCCGTCCTCTCTGAGGCAGAGTGTTTCTCCCAGGGTTCCCTGAAGCCGGGCTCTTGCCGCCCTCCTTGAACCGGGTGGGCAGTGTGGTTCCTGTACAGCCTCGGCTGCCAGTGGCCACAGCACCACCGAGGCACCAGGTCCCTGATGTCTGCCCGCAGCCTCAGCCCTCAGTGACCTGGCTGGTTGACCAGGATGGTCATGTCCTCTGTGTCCCTCTGCCCCTCTTTGGTAAGTGGCAGTGACACCCCCCCCATCTGAGCGTGAGGTCAAGGAGACACCCCATTTTCAGCACTCAGAAGCAGAATGCCATACACTGTGCCTGTCAGTCTTCTCTTGATAAAAAACCACGCTCTGATCAGAGCCTTGCCAGCTGTCAGCACAGCCTGAACCTCTACAAACAGTGACGTGCTCTCTCCTGTCTCACTGCTCCCTGCCATGCCAGGGGGCCTGAAAGGCAGCTGGAGCCTCAAGATACAGCAGAGTACACAGACAGGCCCCTGAGCAACTCTGTAGGCATTGCCTCCCAGTCCTCACGAGCCCAGCTCCTCTCCACTGTGGAGGGGCAGACGAGTGGGAGGCACAGGGAGGTGAAGTAACCCACTCCGGGCCCTCCCGTGGAGGGCCAGCCTACACCGGCCCACGGTCAAGTTCCTAACCCCACTCTTCACAGTTGAAGAGTCAGGACACGTCACTTGAAGTCCCAACCATTTTTCTCTTCCTCCTTGAAAATGTGTCATTCCTGAGCAACAGGTAAAATTCTGAAACCCGACCTAATTTTTGTTTTCACTTTCATATAACTTACTCCAAATGCGTACCCCGAGTTCACAGAAGCCCCCTTTGCCCTTGAGCTCTGCAAGGGAGGCACGTGCCCCTGGCGCTGAAGCGCCGCACACGGATGCCGTGGTCGGCTGCCATGCAGAGTGGGTTTCCTCCTTCAGACGGGACTCGCCCTTCCTGCACACCAAGGGTTCGTTCCCAGCCACAAGCTAGGCACACTGGAAGGTGTTTTCAAAACCATCTTGGGACTCTTAAGTGATCTAGAGGCTACCGTTGCTGCTGCACGAAACAGCGCTCCCGACCAGGAAACAAGCCCGAAGAAAGACAGGCAGTACAAGGAGGGGTGGGTGAGAGCGTGGCTTTCCTTCTGTCACTGACCACCCCCACCCTGCAGTGCCCAGAGATGTTAGTGACCCCGGGGTCCTCACATCACACTTTCTCTCTGGCAGTGCCATCAGACAAGGTCCGTCGATCAGAACAGGAAGCTAGCTCGGAAAATCCTGCAGGAGAAGGTGGACATTTTCTACAATGGTGAGGACAGTCTTGCTCACAGAGAAAAACGAGAAGCAGAGAAGAAAAAGCAAGAGAGGAAAAAAAGAGCCAAGGAAACCCTGGAGAAAAAGAGACGAATGAAAGAACTCTGGGAGTTGAGCACAGACATCCATGGGGGGAAGCCAGGAGGCTCCAACTGAAAGGCCTGCTGGTGCATTCCAGGATGGCGCGGGGCAGTTTGGCACCTGCGCTGTTCCCGGGCTTCAAAAGCCATTGTTTGGACAGGCGGAAAAGGCGGCAGCCTGAGGGGTGAGGCACCAAGAGTAAAGCCAAAAATAAGGACGCCGACACTGGAGCAGGACCGTGGCTGCTCAGGCTGTGTGGCTGAGGAGCGGCATGTGCAGGGGCAGCCTCGGTGGCTGCCAGTTCTCTTCTTGACCTGGGCGGTAGGGACAAGGAGGTCGCCTTGTTTTTTTTAGCTGTGCATTTGTGTGATTGTATCTTATTTTATTCTCAAAGGTTAGAAATTAAAAAAAAAATTTTTTTAAGTTCAATTATTGCCCTGGCTGGTGCAGCTTCATGGATGGAGCAGCAGCCTGCGAACCAAATCCCGGTCCGGGCTCATGCCTGGGTTGCAGGCCAGGTCCCCAGCTGGGGGAGTGCGAGAGGCCACCGATGGTTGTTTCTCACACATCAATGTTCCTATCCCTCTCTTTCCCCATCCCTTTCCCTCTCTCTGAAAATAAATAAAATCTTTAAAAAATAGAGAAAAACTGTATTTTTTTTAAAAAGCAGGACTATTAATAAGTCCATTTGTATGAAGAACTGTGAAATTGAGACAAACATAAATAGCCTCTCAGGCCACCCTGTCTCCCGCTGGGAGGTCATTGCTCAGTGATCTTCAGTGTCCATTAGCGTCATGTCAGAATAAGAGAACAGGATGGCGAAGACTTGCAGATTATTAAGTTAGTTGGCCCATCAGCCGATTAGACCACGGGGCCAAGTAACCTTTCCAATGTGGACACACAAGTACCATTCCCTGTATGTAGGCTTACAAGTAGATTTCTAAGAGATGCAGTTCCAGAAACCCAATCTGTGTGCCGATTTGCTCCACACCATCACCATCGTTTGCCCTTCCCATTGTCTGGGGTTGTTTCGGCAAGGTTAGTAGCCTGGCTCATTAGGATACTTCTCAACTTCACGTATAAACCAGGTGGGGTAACTCGAGAGGTGAGAAGGCTGCTGTCAGACACAGGGCCCCCCTCTTTTCTGCACCCAGAGAAATTTACATGCACAGCAGCCAGTCACAGTGCTCTACCTTGGCACAACCTGGTCAGGGAGGGTGAGCACTCCATGCAAGGCTCTCGACCTCCAGCCACACTAGTGGGCCCTTCCCCGCTCCAACCCGCACTCAGAAGGCCACCAGGGAAAGTCGCTGGAATGGCGCACAAGCAGCCACTGAGTACGGGAAAGCCGTGGACAGGAGGAACAGACACTTCCGTTTCTGTCCCCTTTTGTGCACCTTTTAGAATCTCCTGTCACAGGTGTGACAGAGACACAGATAACCTGTCACGGCTGAGACTGCCTCACACCTGCAAAACAGCCCCCACCCCTTCACAAAGTGACTGCTCAGCCCACGGGGAACAATAGTAAAAATTACCTCCACCCTCTGGCTTCTCAACATGCCCTGAACTACCCCATGTTGTCAGCCCCAGAGCAGGGAATCTTCCAGCGAGCAGCCAAGGGGCTAACTTGAGTTTAGGATCACATGGCATTAAAAACAGACTCCTTTGGTGCCCCCAAATGCTCACAGGGTAGGCACCTCAAGACTGAGGTGGTCCTCACTGCGGGGAGGGGGAAGCAAAGGGCAAAGTCAACAATCGCTTTCACCACTGTCCTCAAGTTCTTTCCTGGCAGGTACTTACACCCACTGCAATTAAAAGTTCACCACGAGGCAGCCTCACTGGGCCCCTGCCTCCTGATGCAGCAAACACCCCCCAGCGCAGCATGCCGATCACACACCAGACGTTCCGGTCAGGAGGGAGGAGACCCACTGGTGACGGGTCTCTGCCACCTCTGCTTGAGGAGCTGCTAGGTGAAACGCCCCTTGATTCAAGGAACCCACATCTCAATACCAACTGTTAATGAAAATAAGCTTTATTACATCAAGTAATAAATACATACAAAGATGCAAACAGTGTTAGTCATTTTCTTCCCAATGTTCAATGTTTGGATCAACTTACAGGAAAGGCGGAACTGAAATCTACATACAGACTTAGGAAAAGTTTCAGGGGTCCTTGCTAGGTGGGGTGTGGTAAGTTGCTCTCTCTTCTGTATTTATAACTTGTTCATCTTAAAAAATGGACTTCAAAGCACTAATAGTCATGCAAATGCTTAAGCAAAAAGAAGTTACATGAAGCAGAATCTATGCCAGATGGCAAACGGGGACCGGCTACTCAAGCGTGCGGCAGTCAGTACGCACTCAAAAGAAAGCCCTCAGCGCTGTGTTAGCTCAGGAAGAGAAACCAAGAACTTGAGTAACATAAACATCTTCAAAAAGAGAAACACTGTATCTTGGAGCTGTGAGATAGGTAAGTGACGTGCATCTTTTAATCAATGCTTTAAAAACCAAAACGACGACAACAGCACCCTGGCTAGTTCCTAACTAATATGTAAATCCCAACCAACTGCAAAATCTCTCCTCCAGCTTAGCGACTGCAGGTTCAGAGCCTAAAGACCCACAGGAGGGGGCGGGAGGAGCAACTGAACTGTTACCATTTGAAAATAAGTTTCATCGGAACTGGGGAGATGAACTGGAGCTTCTCTGGAGGAGACCACGGAGAGCCTTCCACGCCAACCAGGCAGCTAGGACCTAGCGTTCCGCTCCGTTTCAGCCAGGCACTCCCGAACCAGCCCTCTCGCGTGGATGATGCCTGGAAGAGAAGAAGCAAAGACTGCAGACCCTCCAGCCGGCCCCGTGCCGCAAGAGGATTTCTGGAAGAGGGTCCTTTCACAACAAGCCAGAAAGCCCTCACACTGGAAAGCAGCTCGGGACCGGCATCCAAGCCACCCGAGCCTCTGAGCAGTTTGAAAGGCACTAACATCCCACACCACCTCCCAAAGCTCTTCTTCCCTCCTAGCAAAATCTCTCCAGGTCTCCCGGAAAACTTCCTCCTGCACTCAAGGTGACAGCCAGCAAGCTCTTCCTTCAAGACATGACTCTTGCCCTGACTGGCGTGGCTCAGTGGGTTGGGCATCTTCCAGCAACAAAAGGTCACCAGTTCGATTTCCAGTCAAGGCACAAGCCTGGGTTGTGGGTCAGGTCCCAAGTTGGGGGCATGCAAGAGGCAACCAATCGATGTTTGTTTCCCTCCCTCTCTTTCTCTCTTTAGAAATAAAATCTCTTAAAAAAAAAAAAAAAAAAAAAAAGGCGTGACTCTACAACTGTATTCCCAACTCAATGGTGGGGCACTGGGTCTCCCACAAGCTCTTTGAGCCTGACTGGCTTTGGCAGTCCCAGGATGTCAAACATAACTTTTCTCTGGCTGCTTCCAAACCCTGCAAAGGCCCGAGTGTGCCCGGGCACCAGGCGACGGCTGGTCCGCGGGGCCGTGCCTCCCCCCTCTCCATTCTGTCCTGTCCTCTCTCTCAAGTTGGTTGGTTGACTTTTTCCCTCCACGGAACTTCAAGAAATATTGACCTCAGTTCACTAGACACCAAGACTCTCTTCCTGCCGAGAGACAAACTCCCAGCGGGTGACAGGAAGGGCACCCCAGGTGCCACAGGCACCCGGACTGCCCAAACCTGGTCTCTCTGAGCTTCGGGAGGCCTTTTCTGCAAAGGGCCAGGCAGCTTGTCTCTCAGGCTTTGAGAGTCACAGAGCCACTGTCACAGACGTCAGCTCTGCCCTTGGGTCGTGGAAGCAGCCACAGATGCCACACAAGCAGTGGCCGTGTTCCAGTGACTCTTTATTGATGGACACAGAATTTGAATGTCACGAAATCTTACCATGAAAAAGTGTAGAAACCATTCTTGGCTCATTGGCTGCAATCTGCCAACCTAGCGACAGTACACCTGCCTCCCTCACACCCTGTGTGACCCTTTCCACCCTGCTACACGAACCTGGCTCGTGTGGGCTCAGCTACCTGCCAGGACCAGCCGCTCGCCCAGGCTGTGCCCCAGAGTGGTCACTAGGTCTGTCCATGTGCTGACTTGAGCAGCTGTTTGGGGTGACTATGGGGCCCCGCATCTCCCTGGGGGTTTCTGCGCAAGTAACCAACACTAGTAACTTGCTCCCCCGACTCCCACAGCAGCCTAGAATACCGCAATGCCCACCTGACCCCAGCGACAGTCAAGTTAAGCTCCACATCCCTAACAAAGCCCTCTTTGGTTCCAGCCTCTAACTGCAAGCCCCCCTCCCCACACCTGTGCCCCTGAGTACCCAACCCAGCTTCGTCATCAGTTAGGCTCCGAAACACCGTAACGCTGTGGCCTGCAGGAGCCTGTCCATGGCCAGCCTGGTCCACCCCTGGAGTCACAGCCTTAACTGTAGCCTGACTGATGCCTCAGGTTCATAACCAAAGAATGTTCCTCTCTCCTTCTCCAAAGCTGCTTCTCTCACCCTTTGAAGAACCCCAAATCCTTCCTGAAATTAAGTTTGCACGCAGGTCTCTATGCTCTGAGCTGCCACCTTCTAAAATAGAAATCCCTTCCTCCTTTTCCCTTTTACTTCACAAGGTAGCAAACTACTTCCCATTCCTCCTAAAGTCAGCTGGTTGGTCACATCTTCCCATGAGGCACTTTTTTTCTGTGATGCCACCCCCTCCCAGCATAAAGAACTTCACAGCTTTCCTGCCCCTCCCACCCCAGACTAGGACAGACCCCCCCCAACACCTCGGCCCCGTGGGCCCCACAGCGGCCACAGGAACCGAGAGGGTAGGGGACAGAGCTACCGAGATGCCTCTTTAAAGCTGGCAAACTGTCCAGCGGCACCCAAGGCACTGGGGACAAGGCTCACTGGCTGGAGCAGCCCCTTCTCAGCACCCGAGTGACTGCCAAGCCCCTTCCCATGGTGTCCCAAGTCCACCTCCCAGGGCTGCTTGTCCCTGCCTGACGCCCCAACATTGGATGGTGACTCTGTGACAAATCGGGAGCCCCCGTGGCTTAGGGACACCCCTGCCGAGGCGAACTCCCGAGAAGGCCTTCCACAGCAGTAACGGGCCAGTGCTCTGGGGTCCCCCGCCAGACGCACCTCGCTTGAGCCTCTCCATCGCGCTCTTGCTGCCCGCGTACGTGGGCCGGATCTCCTTCCCCAGCTCCTCGATGATGGCCAGCAGCTCGGCGTACTTGCTCTGGGGCACCTGGCTGCTCCCAGTTCCCTGGAATCAAAGAGGAAGGAGTCCGGCGGAGGCACCCCCACCTGACGCCACCCGGTCAGGGCTCCGGGGGCAAGGCCCTGGAGGAAGGGCTGTGTGGCCCAGAGAAGCCACCTCCCCAGGGGCCAGGCATGTCCCTCCGAGTGACAGCTACAGAACAGGGAAGCAGTCCTCTCCTGCCTGCACACTCCAGGAATCCACCTAGCTGTCCCCAGAAAGCTGTCATCGTTTTGGGGGCCAGTACCGACAGGAAAGGCTCCACCAAGAATTTCCGAGGACCCGGAAGAAAGAGCAGGTATAACCCAAGGGCTGAGGGTGCGGAGCGCACGGATGAGACGGGGTCTACGCCTGGGGTCAGCGGGGCTGCAAACGTCACCCCAGGCCACCCAGACATTGACCCGTCCTCCCCCACCAGTAGGGCCCCCCACAGAAATCTGTAAGATCCCACTACCATCCTAAGCAAGCACCCTGACCATGAGGCTGGGGTCCCCGTGGGCTCTCTCCTTCCTCCTGCTGCTCCCCCTCCTCCTCTTCCTCTCCCACAGCTGCGCCACAGCCGCCCACTCCCTCCTGAGGCTCTTGCCTGCTCCTCCTGCCTCCTCTGCTGCCTGGCCTCAAGGTCCTTCCTCCTCTCCCAGCCCAGCTCCAAGGTGGCCTGCCGGCGCCGCCTTGGGGTCCCACGCCCCTCCTTGCCCTGCTCCCGCCGCCGCCGCCGCGGCATGGCCAGGGCATTGCGCTGCCTCTCCAGGATGCACCTCAGCCCATCCTCTCGCTGCCGCCGCTTCTTCAGGCGGTCCCACTCCCAGGCCTGCGCCCGCTTCTCCTCCTGGGACAGGAAGGCCCGGCGGGGCATGGCCTGGGAGCCACCAGCTCACCCCGAAGGACAGTGCCCGTGGCAACCTCAGAATGTGGCGAGTTCCGACCACAGGAAAGAATCTCGCAGTGGGCAGCCGTAGGTCTCATGTGGCACTGCGATGGAAGTGGCTTCCTCTATTGCTTCTCCCACGGCCCTGGTGACCCCGCATGTGGCAGTGAAAAAGCCAAGTCTCGGCAAGAATGCCAAGTGGGGGTCACAGTCTCTTAAGTGGCAGAACCAGGGGTAAACCCCAGCAGCCTGGCTCAGGGCCGCCAGCCCCTCATGAAACGCATGGGGACTCTATCGGCACGTGAGCCCCTCCTCCTCTTCGCCGGGGCCACCACCTTGTGGGGCGGGAATGGGAACCGGCTCCCTCCCCTCTGTCCCAGCTCAGTTCCAGAGTCAAGGGCGGGCCTCCCCTCCCCAGGAATCAGGCACAAGAAGACCCGCCAGGGACAGACACGGGGTAGCAGCCCCCTCAACGGGGACCACAGCTCTCGGGTCTTCGTCCTTCCCTGGGCTCCCCAACCCCATTCCTAGCTCTCGGTGCTCCCCATGAAAGATCTTGCCATCCCCGTTTTGGTGCCTCAGATCTTTACTCTGAGTCCAGCCAGGGCCTTAGCTGGAGGAAGCTTGGAGGGCCGATCCGCTCCACCATTCCTGCTCCTTTGTCTCTCACACTGACTTCCCTCCCCTCCTGGAGGGTGGGACACATGTCCCCTCAGTGCTCAGGCCACCCCCTGAGCCCCTCCAGCTGCACCTCACCCCCACCGCCATACCTGGGTGTAGCCAAGAGACGGTGGTCCATAGTCACTCAGCAGCTGGCGGTATTGTGAGGACGTCGCCATGCTGGTGGAAGGCGGGTGGACACTCCCAGCTGCAGGGGAGGAGAGAGAGGGGTCAGGGATCATGGGGCCTTGACCAGCAGGACCCAGGGCGAGGGCTCTGGATTCTGCAACAGGCCCCTGCCCAGGCCCCTCACTATCGACAGCGGCCCTGGCTCCTCGCATGACTGAAAACCCTGCTTCTGCCCTCCAGTTTGGCCTTGGCCCACTCTCCGCCTGATGACTGATAGGAACATGTAACTAACAGGCCAATGATCTTCACACCCACCACGCAGCAGGCATCACCAATCCATCACAGACCTCCTTCCCATCCCTGCAGCTGGGATTGGTACCAAAGCTGAAACTTGTGCTAGTCTCAGCCTAATCCTGGCCAGGCCCCTTTTCCTGGGTCCTGCTCCCCCAAGGCTGATCACCGAGAGCCACATCACTGCCACAACAGGCTGCCTGCTCTCCAGGCTGCTCCACACCTGGGCTAAGTGTTCCTGTGCGCCCAAACCTCTGCTGGACTACACAATCAGGGAGACAGGGAGGGGTGGGGACCTGATACCCAGCCTTGGCTGGGGATGGGTGCAGTGGGCACACCGTCAGGCACCTGGGGTACGCCATGGCCTCTGTGTGTCCTTGGACAAGCTCCTCCCCCTCTGTGCCCCTGCCACCCCCTCCCCAAAGGGGGGACAGGACTCTCAACAGTCTGAGTCCACGCCCAGATGACTTGCACCCCAAGGGAGGGGTGGTCCCACTTATGGACTGCCGCACTCGGAGACAGCCAGGGACCATGTGGGGCCAGGGCCCAGCCCACACGGGGTCTCCTAAATGGGGAAGGAAAGGTCCTCAGCAGGGAGTTTTCCAGCCCCCACTCAGGTGCTGGAAGCACACAGACCCGGCATGGCGTCCGAGTGGCCAGGCGTGGGTAAAGGATGTCCTGCGGAATCACAAACAGCGGTAACCATGGAGAATTTACCTAGCCCTCCTCAGCAGCTGCCCGCCTGCCTCCACGCCCGGCAGAGGAACCGCTCCCCCCGGCTGCCGCCCGCCGTGCCAAACGGCCTCTCTCTCACACACACAGCGGGCTCTGCAGACCTGGCCCCAGGGAGGGACAGCTGGTGCCAGGCTGGCCAAAGAGACCAGCTGCTCATCTGGTGTGGGCAAGGGGAGGGGCAGAGAGGAAGGAAGTTCGGGAGCTCAGGATGATGGAGCTGGAAGCGGCCCTGGAGGACCCTGGGGCTCCTCCCTGTAGCAGGAGAAACAGAACAGAGAGGGCAGGCACAGCTCCAGGCCACACAGCACAGAAGAGGCCAACACCCCAATGCCTGCCCCTCTGTCCAGGGTCCAGGGACAGCTCTGTCCTCCCGGTCTCAGGCCTGCCCGGGACTGACCCACCGGGGTCCGAGACTATGCTCAAGCATGACACGCCCAGTTGGGACACAGCCCTGAGCAGCTCAGAGCCTCTCAGGTCGGGGTGACAAGGCCCTGCGAGGACATGCTGCTCAGGATGGAGATGCACACCAGCACGTCACTTCCATTGTCCAGGCAATGGCAGACATACCCGAGCACAGGAAGCGGGGCAGGAGGCTGCCCCCGAGCCCCCCTCACACCCGCCAAACCCCACTTCCTGCACTTTCTGACCAGGGCAGTGACAGCGGCCTGGGCAGCTGTGGCTTTGCGGCCCCAGACCTGGGATCCAATGCTGACTGCCACAAACTGTGACGCCACTCTAGAAGGCCAGGGAGCTGCCCGTGAGGCTGGGCCCAGGCCGTCCACAGCACTTCTGGACACCTAGAAGACTCCAGCTCCCTGGTGGAGGTGGGCTAGCACCTCCCACACATTCCCCTGCCCTCCTCTTCCTCGTTGCTCTTTCCACTGGGTTTTGGCCTCCCTGTTCCGTTTTCTCTCCTACAGCCAATGCCTGGCTGTGTGACCTTACCCAAGTCCCTTCCCTCTCTGGGCCTCATTTTCATCTGAGGCAGCAGCTCCCAACAGACCATCTGAAGTCTCTAGGTTAGGTCTCGGGGGCCAAGGGAGAGGCCGGCGACAGCTCAGGGCAGCGACCCTGACTGTGCATCAGTGCCAGCCCCTACTTTGCGTTGAGAGGTGGGAGTCTGCAATCCTGGAGAGATAGCAAGGGCCCCGAGTTCCGCTCATGCCCACTGCTTCCTGCAGACCCAGAGGGCCAGGCTGCACGAAGCCAGGGAGACAACCAGACTGGGCGTGAGCACCTCAGCTGGAGCAGAGCCTGACAGACAATGCGCACAGTGTGCGGGACCAGGAGGCCTCGCGGAGGGAGGGACTGGCAGAGGCCAGCAGCTCCTGGGGCCAGGCGCAGCTCCCCGCCCCCACGCCAGACAAAGAGCGGCCTGGGCCTGGGGAGCTGGCGGCCTTCCCGCCACTTGGGGCGCCCAGTGGGGGGGCGCTTTCAGGCGGGCAGGCAGGCGGGGGCTTTGTCTACTCCGCCACTGCCACCACCGGCCAGGCCGCGGCTTGGCAGCCCGTGCGCGGGAGGCAGGGCTGGAGGGCGTGAGGGATGATGACAAGGAAGCCAGAGGAGCGGCACTGGAGAGTCCATCTTGGATGCGAACGGAGGGGGAGCAGGGGCTTTCTAAAGGAGTCCACAGGGAGGGGGAGGCCCCCACCAGAATGCCCAAGATGGGGGGGGGTGCCTCAGCTCTCCTGGATTTCACTGCAAGAGGGGGAAAGAAATCTGTGCACAGGTGCTAGCCAGCCCAGAACAGGGCTTCGGGGTCCTGAGTGGCTGCCACTAACTGCGACCCCAGTCCTCAAAGGTCCCCATATAGGGTCCCCGCCTCAGCTATCCCAGGGCAGGCCTGAGAGCTCCCGCCTGCTCAGGCAGGAGAGGGACCCTCACCCGCCCTCTCCACACCATGGATGACAGACATGGGAGCAAGTGGGCAAGGCTGCCCACCGAGGCCAGCCCCTTCGGGTCTGCAGACCCCAGAGAAGGTGAGGACATCTGAGGAAACAGTGCTGTTCGCTCTGGGGGCGCAGGGTCCACATCTGACTGATTCAACCGTCACCCCCCCCAACACACACCTTGAACCTTAACCCTTTCTTATCCCCAATTCTATATCCAAAAAGTTACATACATATGTAGGCACATGTATGTGTACTGATTTTTTGGGTCCCTCCACAAATTTTTGGAGTTAAGGAGTCAACATTTGGAGACAAGGCCCAAACTCACAGCCAACTGCCAGCGTGGCATTTCTGACCAGCAGGGACCATCCCCTCCCCCAGCAGGCTTCTGCCCCCTCCCCCCACCAAGGCGCCAGGCTTTTTGAGAAGTCTGTTTCCACCCCAGAGTCTAAAGGAAAAGGACCCTTATGAGGGGACAAAGCCGGCCTACAACGAAAGCCATCATTTCACACGCGACCTCCTGGTCACTCCCAAGGGAGAGTCCCTGGGCAGAGCCTCCAGCTGCCGGACAACTTCTGCAGGAGTTCCCTGGGGCCGCCGGCTCCAGCTCGAGATGGCCCCTCCCTCCTTGTGCTGGAGGAGGCTCTAGGTTCAGATCTGGGGGTTCTGACAAGCGGAGCCCTGCTCAGATGCCCCCCACCCCCATACCCCTCTCCTGCAGGCACTCAAGAGGCCACCCTCTGCCCGATCCTCTCCAACTTCTTTCACTCAGCGCGCGCGCCAGAGGGGACCTCCCACGTGCCTTGTTCCGAGGACCCCTGCTCTCGCGCGCCAGACTGAGCCCCCACTAACCATTGAGTCCCCTGCACCGTGGATAATCCCCGTCCCCATCCAGACACCCTGCAACCTCCCGGGTGGCTACACTTGGCACACCGCCGCCCCCAGCCCTGCCCAGGCTGGGCGGGCCTTGCACACGTGCGCCCCGGCAGCTCGCGCCCCGCACCCCGGCGTCCCGGCCTGCACCCTCCCTCCCCACCGGCGGCGCGGGCCCCGCGCCCGGCACCCCGCTCCCGGCGCGGCCCGGCCGCTCCCCACTCCCGCCGGCAGGGGCCCTCGCCGAGCCGCCCAAAAGCCGGAGGAAAAAGGAGCCGAGGAAAGCCTCCCCCGCCCTCGCCCGCCGCGCTCCCCGCGAGCCCTCGGCCGCCGGCGTGGGGGGGACCACCGCGGCCGCCCGCGCCCCGGGCCCCGGCCCGACCCCGGCCGCAGGCCCAACGCCGCGCGGGGCGCACCCGCCAACTTTGGCAGCGCGGGCGCCGGAATCATGGCGGCGGCGGCCGCCGCGCTGCCCCGGGCCGGGACCCTGTGCCTGTCGCCCCTGGCCTCGCGGGCCCCCGGGAGCCGGGGCCAGGCGCGCGGGCCCCCAACTTGGCGACACTTGGGGCGCGGCGCGCGCGGCCGGCGAGGCGCACTCACCGGCGTTGAGGGAGGAGGCGGGCATGTGCGCGGTCAAGTTCGGTTTGTAAGACATCCCCCCGAGCGGCGGGGCGCGCGGGGCGCCGCGGGGCCCGGCCCGCGAGGCGGCGGCGGCGGCGAGGCCAGGCGGCGGCGAGGCGGGCCCGGCGTCCGTGCGCCCGTCCGTGCGCCCGCCGAGCTCCCGCGCACTTTTTGTTGTTGACGGCTCGGGCCGCACCGGCAAATATGGCCGTCCCTCACCCTGACACCGCCGCAGTATATCACCCATACATCGGGCGGGCGCAGGGGCGGCCGCAAACTTTGAGCCGAGCCAGCGGGGCCGGCCCGGGCCGGGAGGGGGCGGCCCGGCGTCAAGGGGCGGCTCCGCCCGCGGCCGCGCCCCGCGCCTCCCCGCGCGCTCGGCGCCGCAACTTGGCAAAGTTTGGGGGGCTGGGGTCCCGGCGGCGCCCGTGGCCCGCGTGGGTCCCTTCCTCCTTCTTCGCTCCCTGCACCTGAAGATTTCTTATTTTACCAATTAATTATTTTTTTTTTAAATAGCAAGGTCGGATTTCGGAATTACTTTTTGGTTCCCTTTGACTGTGGGGGCAGGGATGGAAAATTACCTGGAGAAAATGGTGGCGAATGATATTTTTAAGCACGTAGATCTTTCCAGACGCCGAGGTCTGGCTATCCCCCAGAATCAGAACAACCAATTCTTGACATTGATTTCAAATAAATTTCACGTCCCTGTCTGCAGTAAGTGGTTTTTAACCCTTTGGGGGCCTGCGACTCCTTTGAGACTGACAAAGCCAGAGGAATTTCCCGCTGGAAGATTCACCCTTGCGTTCACATAATTGTGCATCTTAACTCATTCAAATATTTAAGAAGCGCCTACTACGTGCCGGAAACTTACGGGCGCCAAGGGTACAAGAATGAACTTGGCCAAATTTCTCCTCTCCTTGAGTTTACCTGATAATAATTTTTGGCCCTCCTTCGACCCCAGCCCAGCCCAGCCCCAAATCTGACTGCGATATAATTAATCATCAAATGTATTTGGAATTAAGATGATTAAGCTTTTGAAAAGTACTCTTCCTTGCAGTTCTGCTTAAATAGTAAACCTCATCAAAATGCACACGATGCCCACCATTTTCCGCCCTTTTTAATCACCGTGGCTGGAAAATTTTTAAATTAGTCACAGACATTCAGACACATCTGAAACTAGTGAGGAAGGTTCTTCTCCCACCAGGAGGAAAGGGATGCTCACCCCTCACCCACCCCACCCGCCTTCTGTCCTTCCCCTGGGGATTGAAGGTGCAGGGACACCCCCTCCCCAGCTTAACCAGCACCCCCTGGGGAGCAGCTCTAGGCTTGTTCCTCCGAGGATGCTCAGCGAAATTTCACTTCACAAACAAATTAACGACACCTTCTCTCACCCCTGCCCCAGGGACCCAATGCTCCAAAGTACTGTAGCACTGTCCGTTGGAAATAGATTCCAAGGCCACGATACAATTTTCAATTTTTTCGTAGTCACAGTTTAGAAAGAAGAAATTGGTGAAATTCATCTCTGATACATCTTCTTTGACACAATATATCCCGAACACTATGTTTTCAACGTGTAGCAAATATGAAGACATTAAGATGCTTTACATTATTGTTATTATCCCGAATCTTCAAACCCCAGCGCGCCTTTTACACTTAGAGTGCATCTACATCCAGACCAGCCACGTTTCCAGCGCTCATTAGCCGCCGGAGCTGGCGGTTCTCCTATTGGCCGGGGCCGGGCGGAGGCTACAAGCTGCGGGCTCATAGGGCAGACGTCCGGCCCTAATGCGGGCTCCGCTACCTGGGAGCTGTCAGCACCTCCGAGTCCTTGGGGCAGCGCTCCAGATCGCATCGGCTGCCGGCCCCAGGCCCCCCTCCCCAAATGTCTGCGCTTTTCTCTTTCCACGCGGTTGTGTTTTCACCATGAGGCCGGCCCCCCTCATTTTAAGTCCTGGTCGTCATTGGAAAAAATAGTTTCCTTTTTAAAATTGAGATGCAATCCACTTAGCATAAAATTCACCGTTACAGTATAGCACTTAGTGGTTTGTAGTGTCCTCACGGGGCTGTGCAGCTGTCACCACCATCTACTTCTAGAACATTTCTGTCACCCCCAAAAGAAACTCTGTACCCATTCGCAGTCACTACCCTTTCCCCACTGCCCCTGGCTTCAGGCAGCCACCAATCTGGTCTCTGTCTCTGTGGATGTATCTAGGATGTGTCATTCAAGTGGGATGGCTCCGTGTATGACCTGGGTCTGGCTTCTCCTGCTCAGCAACATGTTTCCGAGGTCCATCCATGTCGTCACCTGTATTGGCTCCCAGCCTCTCCGGTATTTGTGGGTGAATGATGCTCCACTGCAGACAGAGACCGAGTCACCAGCTGACACATTTTGTGTTTTTTCCAGTTTGGGGCCATTGCACATACAGCTGCCAGGAACACGTACATCCAAGTTGTTCTGCAAACCTATGCTTCCCATTCTTCGGGGTGTCTACCCAGGAATGGAATGGCTGAGTCTTCTGGCCACTCTACGTTTCACTTTTTGGGGAACCACCAAACTGCTTCCGGTAGCAGCTGCCCCATCATACCTCCGCCCTCCAGCGGTGTGTGAGGGTTCCGGTGTCTCCTTATCTGCTACTATCTGACGTTTTTTTCCCAGGCATCCCAGTGAGTGTGGCCTAGTATTGTCTGGGTTTGACTCGAATTTTCCTAACGAGTAGTGATGAGCATCTTTTCATGCGTTTACTGGTCATTTGTATGTATTCTTTGGAGGAACGTCTATTCCAATTTTTTACCTATTTATAATACATAGAAAATCAGGATACTGGCCCCTTCTCAGATACATAATTTGCAAATAGTCTCCCCCATTCTTCAGGTGATCTTTTCATTTTCTTGACAGGGTCCTTTGACACACACAAGCTTTTTAAATTTTCATGAAATCCAATACCCCCATTTTTCCTTTGATGAACTGTGTTTGATATCATATCTAGCCCAAGGTCATGATGATTTTCCCGTGTTCTTGAGGAGCATTTGTGTTCTTCCATTTGGGTCTCTTGTCTGTTCCCAGTTTATCTTTGTGTGTGACTGAGGTGGGCTCAGATTCACTCTGTGTGTGGCTGTCCCATTGTCCCGCACAAAAAGACTGTCCTTTCTCCATTGAATGGTCCTAATACCCTTGCTGAAAATCAGCTGATACTAAATATGAGGGTATGTTCCTGGGCTCAGCCTCTCCTGTTGCAGACACCACACTGCTTCGGTTACTGTAGCTTTGTAGTAACACACTTTGAATTAAGGAAGTGTAAGTGCTACAATTTTGCTTTTCTCTCCCAAGATTGTTTTTGCTGTTCTGGGTCCCTTTAATTTCCATATGAGTTTTAGAATCCTGCTTGTTCATTTTTTTTTTGCCATACAAAAGAAAGCAGTTGGAATTTTGGCAGGGCTTGTATCAAATCTGTGTATCCATTTAGGGAACACTACTATCTTAATTGCAATATTAAGTTGTCCAATCCATGAACAAAGGATGTCTTTTCATTTATACAGTTATTTCTTTTTAAAAAAATTTTTATTTATTTTTAGAGAGAGGGGAGGGAGAAAGAGAGGAAGAGAAACATCAATGTGTGATTGCCTCTCATGCATCCTCTACTGGGAACCTGGCCCAGAACCCAGGCATGTGCCCCGACTGGGAATTGAACCGGCAGCCCTGTAGTTCTCAGGCTGGCACTCAATCCACTGAGCCACACCAGCAGGGGCTAATGTTTGGATTGTTCACTGCTGGTACATAGAAACACACCAGATTTTAGTGTATTGTCTTGTATCCTACAACTTTCCTGAACTTATTAGCTCTATTAGTTTGTGTATGTGATTCTTGCTGGTTTTCTATAAATAATAAGATCACATCACCTGCACATAGAGTGGTACTTTTTCCTTTCCAGATGGGATGTCTTTTATTTCTTTTTCTCAGCTAATTGACCTGACTAAACCCTCGAGGACAATGTTGGAGAGAAGGGGTGAGAGCAGGTACCCTTATCTTTGATCTTCGGAAGCAAGATTCTAGTGTTCCACCATTAGTATGATGTGCCCTGACCAGGAATTGAACCTGCAAACTTTTGGTTTATGAGATGATGCTCCAACCCACTGAACCACACCGGCTAGTCTAATAATGCATGGTTTTAGAACGATCTAGAATGGTTTCTTCTTAGGAATATTTTAATGAGCAGTTTAATGAGCACTTCCTGGAGGGGCCTGCCAGGGACCAGGGGGCAGAGCAGAAGAATGAAGGGGCAGAAGGCTCTGGGCCCAGGGGAAGAACGCAGTGCAGGGGAACTTCAGGAAACAGCACGTTGAAGCTCAGAACCTGCCGCAAACCTCTCTTTAGGCCTCAGGTGACTGGCATGGCCTCCCTGGACCTTAGCTCAATCTGTAGGATTAGGGAGGCTGGACAGGACAGGGCTCTAAGAATTCTTGAAACTTGAACGTCCCAAGAAAGCAGGCAGACAACCCACGTGCCATTTTCTGTAATGAAATATACCAGCCCAGAAAGGCCTTGGCATGGTTTCCATCCCTGCACATCATTCTGGGGGTGTTCCCAAGGTGGGCGCACCAGCCCCAGGCGGTAAGAAGGGTCACTCACGGGGGGGAATATTGGAATTCTGTTTATGTGGGATTTCCTGTGTATACATTTGCACAGCAACACACACACACACACACCTTACAAACAACTTACCAGACCATGATGAAGCTGTGCCCAGGGATGTTGCACTTTTTAATCGGAAATTCTGACCTTAAGTTTGGACACCACTAACCTAAGAAACTAGTGAAGTCGGCAGCCTGACCCAAAAGTTTGACACCCAGACATCCTGTCGGGGAGGGAAGTGCCACAGTCTGTGAGCTCAGGATGGTGAAGCCACACTTCACTGCCATGAAGCTGAGGCTTGAGCATAGGTCTGCTGCCCGACCTATTACTTTTCAGCTATGTTTCTGCGCATCACTCCCTCATTTTGACCAGGAGCTAGCAAAACTGTTCCTGTGAAATGATCGGGTAGTATGGATTCGAGGCCCCACAGGCCCTCTAGTCTCTCAGCTACTCAACTTTGTCCTGGGCAGCCTGGGACCGTTGTGACAAGGATGCGCCCTGACTGGGTTCCAATTAAACTTTATTTACAAGCACTGAGATTTGAGTTGCATGTACTTTTCATTTTACAAAATATTCTTCCGATTTATTTTTTTCAACCATGTAAGAAAGTAAAATCTAGTCTTAGCTTGCAGGGTCATTCAAAAAGAGATAATGGACTGGACTTTTTTTTCTTTTTTAAAAATTTTATTTATTTACTTTTAGAGAGAGGAGAAGGGAGCAGAGAAAGAGAGGGAGAGAAACATCAATGTGTGGTTGCCTCTCCCATGCCCCCAACTGGGGACCTGACGCACAACCCAGGCATGTGCCCTAACTGGGAATTGAACCGGCGACCTCTTGGTTCACAGGCTGACACTCAGTCCACTGAGCCATACCAGCCACAGCTGGACTGACTTTGGGCCAGCGTGTGCCAACCTATTTTGGACCCCAAGTTTAGGTTTTTTAGGCCTGACTCCCCACAGCCAGGATTCCACAACTGAGACATGTAAACACTTGGAGACATAACACACCTATTTTCATGTCAACACCTCTGAACAAGAAACACACGCAGGAAAAAGCAAACTGTGGGAACAGGAACTAAACAGAAACCCACTGTCATGCAGGAATTGAGAGCCCTGTGTCCCGGATGGAGGACTAGAAATGGGGAACCCAGGGGCCTCTTCCTGCTCCAGCCAGTGGGCACCTTCACAAAACGCCCACTTTTCTGTGGAAGGGTCACATCCTTGTTGATGTCCCCAGTGCCCTACCATTAATAACTTATTCTAGTTCGGACGTCTTCAGGAACTGAAGGGCTCGCATGTGAATTCTTGCAAAAATGAATCTTGCCTGGGAAAGGTAAACTCAAGAGAAGCAAGAGCATTTTTTGTGACACTCAAAACCTACTCTCTAAAGTCCCCCAAGAAGGGAGGCTGAGTGACAGCCTGGGAGAGAGGAGCAGGGCCTGGAGGGAGGAGGAGGGTGAAGACACTGTACCTTGTCACCTGCTGTGTGACTTCTGTCACATGCTGGTGGTGTTACATATTCAAGCAACCACCAAAAACATAAACATTAAATATTCCAGACACCTTGAGCATCCACCTAGCCGGCCTTCCTTTGCCTAAAATCCTTGCTGGAAGTTCTTAACGACAATGACATGGAAGCAGCAGTGATGGCACCTGCGTCTCTTAACCCAACAGTGCGTGACGCCCGGAGTGGGCAGCTCTCAGAGGACAAAGCCAACTTGCTGAGAATTGGACTCTAAAAATAAGCGTTTTGCACATTTTTTTAGCCTCCTTTCTCTCCGTAAAGGCCTCCACAGATGGCTTCTTTACACCCTGCTCTCAAATGACTAGCTGATAAATATTCATACTTATGGAAATTGTACATACTCCAAATCTCCAGCCAATTCCCATTTGTACTTTCGGTCTCTCGAGAGTGGTGCCCCCTCGTTCCTGCGCCTTGTGCTCTGTCACACACACACACACACACACACACACACACACACACACTCATGTGCACACGCACCAAGAGCAGACACAGGGGCGGGGGTTGCCTCTCTGTGGCCAACTCACTTGGGACAGTGTTTCTCACCCAGGGGCAATTCTGCTCCTCAGAGGGTAATTGGCAGTGTCTGGACACTTCGGGCTGTCCCAGCTGGGGCCAGGCACGGGGTGTCAGAGCTGGGGTGTCTAGTGGGTAGAGGCCAGGGATGCTGCTAAACATCCTCCAATGCACCAGGCAGCCCCTGCCCCCCAAAGATTGGCCAGAGACCTGCGGGGAACACACGGAGAGGCTCAGGGCAGACTTGAGTAGAGAACAAACCTGAAGGAGTGCAAGGTCAAGGCAAATGGGAACAGGAAGGTCAGGATGGGGGTTGACAGGAAGTCTGGTCTCTCATTTCCTATTCAAATTAATACTCAATTTGTTAACATCATACATTCAAGAACAAGTTTCCTTTGTTTTCAAGCTCACCTTAACAAATCTTTTAGTAAAATTTTAGTTGAAATGTGAAACACTCCCTTCTCGCTTGTTCAATTAATGCTCAATTATCTTACGTATTTGACAAGATTAAATTCCCCTAAACGTTAACACTATTTGCAAATTTGATTAAAATCCCTTAAGTCTTGCAAGCTACAAATACAAGGGCTTGCTCGAGCGTTTCAAACCCCGCAGAGAACTCACAAAGAAGCCATATTCCAAACATGAAAAAACACAAACCACATCCTCCCTCCCTCCTTCCGCCCATCTTCCTCCAGGTCCAGGGGAGCTAGCTGCCACTCCCAGCAGGGACATCCACAGGACGGGTCCCAATCACTTGCCAGGTCCCCAACCCCGGTGCCTGTCACCTACCTTTTAAGTGACAGACACACACAGCAAAGGGATCCACTTTTTCTGGGCAGCTGACCCCTCTCCTTTGCGAGGTATCTTCTTTCCCACTTGGCCCCACATTTTCTTGTAAGGAGCTGACCGGACTCTTGGCCAACCCTCGTTTTCCTGTCACCGGGCCGAGCTCCATCCTAGCATAAAACCAACACCCTGCTCTTTGTCCGCCCCACTTCCTCAAGGCTGTCTGGTGACAGCGCAATGGCCACTGCCATCCTGGGCCCCCACCCCCAGGGCTCCTGCATGGTCCTGCTGTCTTTTTGGGGACCCCAGCCACTTGCTCCCCTGAGACCCTGGGATGAGGGCCCACGAGCAATCACTCTTCCGGGCAGCATGTGGCCCAGTGCAAAACACTGCAGTTGCTTATGAAGCCCTTACTGAATAAACATTCAATACAGGGACCTGCTGCACAGAAACTGGAGGCTCCAAGGCCTTTTGTAGCTTCTGAACACAATTCTACCTGCAAGGGTGAGACTGGGGACTAGGGAAGGAATACTGAAGGCACTCAGCGTGACTGCATACACTAGGTGCTCCCCATTTCCTGCTAGTCTGTTACAGTAGTTTGTTTTTCATAGGTAGAGCTTAACTCTAGAGTCATAGGTTGGATGGTTGCTGAACCCCAGGCATAGATTGTTTTTTTAAATGTATTTATTTTTAGAGAGGGAGAGAAACAGCTATGTGTGGTGACCTCTTGCATGCCCCTGACTGGGTACCTGGTCTGCAACCCGGGCCTGTGCCCTGACTGGGAATTGAACCAGTGGCCTTTCAGTTTGCAGGCAGGTGCTCAATCCCCTGAGCCACGGCAGCCAGGGCAGGCATGGGTTTTCAGGAGAGCCTCATGCCTAGATTCCCCCTACATGCATGGCTGCCCTGGTTTGTGGTGCCTTTCAGGGAGGACACCTGGTGAACTGGGTCTCAGGAGCAGTGGCAGCAGGCAGGAGCTCGGCCAGCTACTGGTGGACAGTCCCACATGAGCGCCGGGGAGTCTCCCACACTGGCCAAGGTGGCCATCCTTACGTGGAGCCTGGAGAGCTGGAAATATCCATGGACAGGGCTGAGCCCAGAATGTGAACAAGATAACTGGGTAGAGAAAGAGCCTTCCCCCCACCGTGGTACCAGATTGGTGTGGGACACCAAGGGAAGGCAGGCTCATGTGCCATGGAAGTCAAAATGGCACAGGGGAGGTTCTGGACCTGCCAGTCTAGCCTGGGGGAAGAAGGGCTGGCTGGGAGGTGACCCAGCGGAAGTGCCTAAAGTCTGGGAAGTCGGTCATTTTGAGGAAGTACCTGGTCTGTCCCATGCCCAAACCAATAGAATCCCTGGGGAACAAAGAAAAAAATTCTCAGGCTCTGGCTGGTGACCAGACTCACACAGGGCACTGGCCTGCTCACTCCACAGGCCACTGCATGTGGCTGCCAGGAGGGAAGCCTCTGCGGCTCTCTGGGCCGCCTGGCAATGCACCCCCCAGTGCGATCATGGACACTGTCCGGGGGGGCACCTTGCAGCCCCAGCAGCTGCAGGGCAATCGCCACCCGGGCTCCACACAGCTGGAAATGAGCTCTGCCACCCCGACAGGGACTAGGACAGTGGAGAAACCACCTGCGGGCTCCAAGGGACTGAGCTCTCACCTGAAGCAGGAGCTCAGGACACTGGCCTTTGTTTTGGTGTTGCTGTGGAGCTGGGCCTGGAGGAGGTGGCCCACCGGAATAGGCCTCTCCTCTCGCAGCAGCTTAGCCTCATGAGTTTGGTTCTGTGGCAGAAGGAAGCTGAGCCTGCATTTCCCTGCTCGGCTGTAGGCCCGGGACCAGGCCCAGAGTCCCGCCTGCTCGTCCATCCTCAGCTCCATAATCCACACCCCAAGAAGCCCTTGACCACTCGCTCAACCACTCGCTTGTTGGATAAGGCCAGCTGACAGCCGCCCTCCAGGGAAACATGCTGGCCCGGGCACAGAACACACAGAGAGAAGCAGCACATTAGCCAGTTGCATTTATTTAGGAATCTTACAAAAAAAAAAAAAAAAAAAAAAAAAAAAAAAAAAAAAAAAAAAAAAAAAAAAAAAAAAAAAAAAAAAAAAAAAAAAAAAAAAAAAAAAAAAAAAAAAAAAAAAAAAAAAAAAAAAAAAAAAACCCACAAAACAAAACAAAAAAACACACCACAACTAAACAGAATTTGTTACGCTGCATGGCTGACCATTTTTATTCGCCAGGGTGAATGAATCTCACCAAACGCAGCCGCAATACATTGTTATTGCCTGAGCGCCGGTGTTGCGGAGTTTTACACAGCAGAACAGTGGACAGTCACCTGAACGCTGGGCCCTGGTGGCCGCAGAAGGTGGCCAGAAAAGTGCGAACCCTTCACGAGCCGACGGACAAACGGACATTGAAACAGAGCAGTATCACAGGGGAGTCTTAAAAAAAGAGAAGGAAATAAAAACAACCCAAAGAGTTTACCTCCACCGTTGTTTCAAAATGTCTTTGGACTCCATCGTGTGCATACCACATTGGGTCAGTCAGGGAGGCGGGCCTGGGCCTACGTATAAAAGTACCCTTTGCTCAGCAGAGGTAGAACCTGGCAGAAGTTTTATTGCAGAGATGCGGCGCATCTCTTCCCACCTTTCGTGGTTGAAAGTGGATACAAGTGGTTATTGAAAAAGAATTAACATCAGTAGTTTGTAAATTCAGTAAAAACCATGGACGGGATGGGTTTTGTCAGATGGTGGTGAGACTTCAAGGAGCTGAGTGGAAAACAAGCTTTTGGCCTCCCCCCTCACGTGCGGGGCAAGGCCAGAGCTTCTTTCTCCTTTTCAGTGCTACCATGTGTCACAGAGACAAAGGCCTTCCGGGCAGGGCCAGGGCCGACCTTCAGGCTGCAACGCCCCCAGCCTGGCCCCTTGCTGACCACACTACAAGAACAGTCTCAGCTTATCCGTGCCCTGCCACATCGCTGCAGAGGACACACTGCCGCCGCTGAGGGCGGCTCAACCACTTGGTGGGTGGGTGCTGGAGGAGGCAGGCCCTACTCCATGACACATTAGGCTCCCAAGACTCAGCCAAATGCAGACAACTCAGAAAATTTCAACAGTAATGAATGAAATGGGTTCATGAATGAAAAGCCCAAGAAAGCTCACAGCAATCTGGCCTGAAAGTTATGGAGAACAGTTTCTTCCAGGTGCAAAACCTGGAGGTAAAAACCCAACGTCTGCCCCTTGGTGATGAGCCCCACCTCGTGAGTCCATGGACCGCCTGTGGGTCCCCCTGCTGGCAACACTACCAGTTAAGGAAGGCTTGGGCCAGCTCGGCCCACAGATATGTGGCCGACTCGGTCAAGAGCGGTTCGCCAGCATAATGACAGTGACAGTGGCTCGGGGGCCCCAGGGCCCAGTCCTTCCATCAGTGCCTGCCTGTTCTACCCTCAGCACGGAATCTGCCAACAAGCTGCAGCCTCCACAGCTGCTCTGCTGCTCTCTGGGGCGACAGACGTTCCTTCACGTACACTGCCTAGTGTCACCTGTCAGCATGGACACGGGCATGCAGCGGGCCCGTCTCCCCATCTGCTATCACTCTCTCCGCCAGGAGAGAGCAGAGGCGGATGGCCTGGATTCACTGCAAAGGACATTTCTGATGATCATGTGCGGGTTAGAAGTACAGGCCTGATTCTTGGAGAAACAGAATTGCAGCAGCAGCAGGATGAGGATCGCTGTTCAGATCTGCAAGTTCCCTCCCAGCTGGAGTGCCACAGGCGAAGGACTGGGTGAAGGCCTCAAACACTGCACAGCTGGGAGCCAGTGGGTCTGCTGAGGAGCTATGTCTGACCCCAAATGCACCGAAGAAGTTAGAGGAGCTGAAAGGAAGTCTTGGGAAGAGTTCTGTGGAACATCAGGCTCAATGCAGCTTCTGAAGAGCAACACGAATGAGCACGACCGGTTGTATGATGACAGGATCAGAAATTGCACTCAAGTACAACCCCCCCCCCAAGTACAATGCATTGCACACAGTAAAACTTAGTAATAAAAATGCAGAACACAATCAGGCATGTTGAAAAATATTAACACAAAACACACTGGAATTCAAAGCAAAAATGCAAAACTGAATTCTAAAATATGTGAATAAATTCAATTGAGAAGTTTTCATACATTTCCACATTAAAAAAACTTATAAGATGTCCCATATGAGAAGCCAAGAAAAGAATAAATAGGACTGAAGGAAGGAAAAGGAACACTAGTTGACAGGGGGATGCCAATTTACAAGGAATATTTACACTGAAAATTCAAAAGAACTCGACTTCTCTCTATATATATATTTATGTACATATATAAGTACAGCATAAAGTCAGAAAGTGGGTTTGGACTCAAGAAAATCACTAGCTAGTTTGAGTTGCAGGTACCTGTTTCCTTCACTTACATGCCTTTTAAAGACACTTGACTTGTGTTAGACACTGGCAGCCAATGAGAAGTTCCTGCAAGTGGTATCTGCACAGGGCTGCAGCCACAGACGCATGGGCTGCATGCCACGTCCAGCAGCCCACACAGGCCCAGTGCATGTGCACGCATGTGGTTGGTGGGGAGACCCCAGACACAGGTGGGGTGGTCCACAAGCCCACCACCGCGGCCCGTGCCAGAGCTGCTGGGAGCCTGACCCACCCAGATGTGCACCAACTGGGTCCCAGGCTCACAGAGACGCAGGCACCCCACTCTCAGAAACTACCGAGCATCATGCAGGAGCAGCTGCGAGAGTCTTTAGAAAGCAACCTTCCTCTTAACCTCGCATCGAGAAAAGGACCTGAAGGGAAAACACTTTACCTCTGCTCCTACTTTCATTAAGTCGAGATGCATGAATCCTTTCTAATCTAGCGCTTTTCCCCCTCCTGCTAAACTAAACTGGAGTGGGGAAGGGGAGGAAGCTCTCATCACACAAGCGTCAGTGCTGGTCACACCATCCCTTGTCACGCCTGCTGCAAGTGAGCAGCACATGTGGTCCTCAGCAAACAAATGCCCCAAACACCCCAGCCAGAAAACCCACCTCTACAACAGTCTGTCTCCTAGGAGCTTGGTGACCTAGACCGTCTACCTTCACAGATGAAGCAAAATAAAACAAAAAAGGTTTATTGTTGCAACTCAAAGTTTTCTGAAGTGCTAATTAACTGGATTGCAATAAATACATATATACATACACACTCCGCTGCATTGCATTGGATGCAGGATCTTGCCAACTTACTCTGGGTGTAAAGAAAAGATATTGAAGAAAGTACCTGCAATTTAGCAGCAAAAAGAGAAAATTGCTTAAAATATTTACTTTTTGATCAAGTTGTATTTAAAGAAGTACTTTGTTAATACTTTCAGGAACCCACAGCATGGGCAGCTGGGTAATCCTGCTAACCTGCAGAAAAGGACTCTCGTTTTGAGGCTGCGGAATGAGGGGGCACTCCCTCTCCAAGTCACCACCCTGAGCAGCTCTGGGCTCGGGAAGTGGTTTTCAGCATTCACCGACGCTGTAAACTCCAAAAACACTAATGTGACTGACTCACAAGCAATCATTGTGCTCAGAGTCGCACTGCCCACCAGGGAGAAGAGGCGGTGCAGAGGCCAGGCAGGGCCCAGGCGCGGCCCTCAGACCCTGGAAGGCATGGGCTGCTGTGCGGAAGGGAGCTGTCTTTAAGACTTGGTTCTTTGACAAGATTTGGTTCTTTGAGGAGCAGGGCCCTGAACCCTGAGCTTTTCCACGCTAGCCAACCTCAACTTGCTGACTTGGCTGAGGGCACAGTGTGAAGGTCATGTGCTCTCTTCCAGGAAGGGGGGTGGGGAGCAGGCTCCGGGTGCCCATGCTAACACTACCCTACGCAGGGCAGGGGCCCAGAGCCCTTCAGCTCCCCAAGCATTTACACTGGCTGCCACCTGCGGTCTTCTTCAAGAATGTTCAGAGGCCTTACTTCTGGAAGTTACTTTTAAAGAGCCAAACATCCACATGCCTCTTTGTGTCAAATAGCTAGTCCCAGAGCAAACATCACACCGAAAACTATAGGGGTCAACTAATGGCAAGCTCAAGAGTTCTTGTGCTGACACTGCCTGCGGAAAACCAAATCCTGCTCAAGGTCACCCCTCACACACACAGAGAAAAGTGGGGTGGGGCCAACAGCCTTGGAGAGCCTCCCTTCCTCCCCTACCCTGCCATTCGGTTTTCCGGTGCATGTGTGCGCGCGCGCATGCAGGTTTGCCAGGCTTCCTCTGCCCACTCTATTTCACCTTAGTATGTTGACAGGAGCTGACTGTGCTACTGATTTAACAACAGAAAGACATGGGAGGTGTTGCTGTAGGTGGGACAATTCTGCTCTTGGCTGCCAGTTAGGTCTCTTGGCCCTAACAAGGGACACTGGCTGACTTTCGTATGGGTCACTGCCTGAGCTGCAAGAACTAGACTGAAGGCAGAGGTTGCATCCGCGGGGCAAAGCACGCCAAAAAACAGCAATCACTCTCAATCCGCTCTCAGACCTCAGGAGGAAATGAACCGAGAGAGAGAAAACCTACAATGAACCTGATGCGACCGCACCGGAAAGAACCAAACTCAGGTGAAAGACACCCAAGAGGCAAAAGCCTCGGCTCTTCATTACTCAGAAGCCTCCTCCCCTGACTCTGAGGCAAGCCAAAAGGTAACAAAGGAAAACGAATCAACTGGAGAAACACTGGAAGGTCTATCCTCTGACCCCTGAGTCCATACCACCTCAGTTCTGAGCAGAGGCTTCACGCCACACCACGCTGAGCAGCGCCGGCGTCCTGCAGAGTCCCTGTCACAGCCTGCCTCTGAAGGTGCTGAGGGCCTAAACAAGAGTCCACTGCTGGTTAGGGTAATAACTTTTTATTTAACATCTACAAGATCGTGGTATCTTGCAGCTTTCGGCCAGGTTTGTACAATCTCAATTTTTCAATAGTGCAACCTGTGCAAAAAAAAAAGGAAACAAAAAGACCAACTGTCCCCTCACTTGTTTATAAAACATCTATTATAGGCGAAACGAAACTTATCCATATTATAGATAAGTGTCTATTCACATTTGTACATTACCATTTTTAACAGCTTGAGATAAACTCTACAATGTCTCACAACACATTAAACAATATTCAAGTTACTGGGTAACAATAACAAGAAATAAACATACAGCAGAAGCCTCAAGTGTCTCCTCATTGTCTACTTGACAACTCAAGTAAGGTTTCCTTTTCATGAGTGACCAACAAATTAAGATATGAAGTAAAAAAAAAGGATGGTTTGCAAGATGGAAGCCAAGTTGTCCTTCTTTCTAAAACTACCTTAAGAAAAATGGAACTTTAAGAAAAGCAGGCTTGTAGCCGTTTTTGCAGCACTCATTAGGAATACTATTAATACATTAAAATTAACTTTTAAGAGTTTTATCACAAAAAAAAAAAAAAACGTTTGTACTTATCACCTTAACAAGAAACCTGGGGCAGGGAAAATGGGGGTGGGGAGAAGGGTCACAGGGTTAGAAGCAACACCCAGGTATAAACATTATAAAAATGCAATGACCGATGCTATATACCTATGAATGTTTCTCTCCGTCACGTGACATCTGTGTTAAATCTTGTTTACGCATGCCTTTGAAAACATGCAGTCAGAACAAGAACTAGAAAAAACCTGAATGCGTGATGTGCAACCTTTCACTGCATGCTTTAATAACCTAGTGTTTAATAAGTTGGAAAAAGAAACCGATATATATTCTCTACATTTACAGACCCAAACGCATGCATCTGGGGAGAAGAGCCCCGGCAACGGCATGGGCGTCCTGCGTTAACCCTGAGCACTGTGGAACATTAAGTAAAGCCAGTTTGGGGAGTTCTAAGCATTTTTAAACCAACCGTGGCTCGCAGCCATTACCAAACTCACAGACAGACAGACAGACTCACGCACGCGCACACACCCCGTGGCTCCCCTACAGTAGAAGTGTATGGGAAGTACCACGGGCAAAGCAAAAGGAAAGACATATGTGCCACCATCGGCACTGCTGATCTTCAGTTTTGCTATCTATTCCAGGTTTGTCCTTATTCCCAAAAAAATTTAACTAGAGAGAGCAAAACTGAAAAAAATTATAATTCTTTGGAAACTGTCCCTGATTTTTATGCAAATGATATGCTTCGACAGCATTTCAGATACATCCATGCTGAAACCTGTCTGTTCTTAAGTGTTGCTCAAGCTGGCGATGCTCTGGGGGTGACGCTGCTGCCAGAGCTGTTTCTGCTGGACCGCGAGCTGCTGGGACTGGTCTGAGGTGGAGAGGAGATTTACAAGAGGAGCCACACAATTTGCAGGGATGATCAAACCTGCCATTAGAAACAAGACTTTTTAAAGGTTGCATCCAGGAGCAAACATACAATGTTTTACACTGCACAGCAAATTCCAAATGAGATGTAAATAAACAAGACTTCACACAAAATCAGAACAAATACCTAATAACCGAAATGGCTCTTTCAGAAGAAACCCGATTCCTCGGCAGCGGTACCCACAAACACCTGAGCATACACATGCATCTTTATGTCTTGGTGGAGGAACAGAAGGTCAAATTCAGTACCTTCCTGTCTTTTTTCATCTCTTTGCAGCTCCCCAAACGCACCAACACCGCCACCTTCAGCAGGTACCAAGGTTCCAGCAAAGACCACGGAGCTGTGCCAGTGCTGGCTGAAGCAGGCGCACACACGGCAGCCGACCGGACAGCAGAGGCCCTGGGCTAGGGGACTTCAAACCCCTCCCAGGTGGGAGCGGGGAGGTCTCACTGTTCTAGGGTAGCTGCCGTGTGTGTGTTTATAAAGAAGATAAAAATTCAAGCTTTTCAATTTTAAATGTTGGACTCTAATTCAAATGAAATCTTGCAACCAAAAGTACTTGAGGGTCAAAACAATGTTCACGGATTGACCCTGGCCATGGGCTGCCCACCTGCAGCTGACGACACAGAGGAAAGTTGCTCCAAGGAACAGAGACAGCCCAGTGGAGCAGATGCGAGCACTGGGCAGACCCCCAGGAGGCCTAGCACCAACCTTGCAGTGGGAACAGCTGGCCCCTGCCCCTGCAGGGCCCCAGTCCACCCTCTGCACTACGGCTTTGAGCTCCAGTCTCAGTCTGGCCCCATAACCGTAACACCGCAGACAGATGGTCCTGGGCACGAGGCTGAGCGGAGTCTTCACGCTGGGAGCACACGCAGACAGCAGCAGGGAAGAAGGGGAGGGAAGGAGCAAGAGTAGCGTAAAATATCACCCAGGCCTTTAACTCAAAGGCTTAAGTTCTGCTCAACATTTTAAGAACATACAAAGCATGCTCGGCCCCATGCTGGAAGAGAAGGTGAGATTCTAAGATGCAAGAACAGGCCTGGGCCAGGTCACTTGGTTGGCCGGTGTCTGGACACGCCAAGGTTGCAGGTTGGACCCGGTCAGGGCACATGTGAGAATCTCCCAATAAGTGCATAAGTAAGTGAAACACCAAAGCTACATTTCTCCACACACCCCCAAGCAATAAATAAATTTTAAAAATTAAATAAAAAAGGAAAAAAGATCTTTTCCCAGAGCTCAAACCAAAAAACCCCTTAGACTCACCTACAATCCGCTGTCCATCCTCCGTTCTTAGCCGGACAATCTGCATTTTCACGTTTGTGCCACTGACAGATGCGAGCACGCCCTCGACTTTTGTCCAGACGCTCAGTACTGAGCCACATAACACGTAGTACGTGCGGCAACGAAGGCCTATTTCACAAACTAATCCCAAGCTTGCTTTTTTGCAATTGCCACGCCTAGGAGAGATGGGGTGGGGGTGGGGGGTTATTCACACACACACACACACACACACACACACACACACACACACACACTTGCTAAGTCTACCCAAATTCCAAGTGGAAAATGCCATAACAGCATCTGCCTATACTGTGTTTCTTAGATTACAATCCTTTTGGCATGCTGAATTGTACTTTCTAATGTAAGCTATCACTACTGATTTTTAAAATTAGTTCTTTCTGGGGTCTACCTATAAAATGGCTTATTTACCAAGTTTGATATGCATTTAAACATTTTCCATTTGAATATCCACTAGTTTACTATGGACATTATTACATATATTAATGCTGATTTATAAAGGAATCCTGCTAACCCTGACCAGTGTGGCTCAGCTGATTGGGTGTTATCCCACAAAGCCAAAGTCACCTGGTTCGATTCCTGGTCAGGGCATATTGCCTGGCTTTCTTGGTCGGTTCCTGACTGGGGCACACAGACCAGAGGGAACAGATCAACATTTCTCTTGCACGCTGAGGTTTCCCTCCCTCTTTTTCTCCATTCCTTCCCCTGTCTCTAAAAATAAAATCCTAGAAGAAAAAAAAATCTTGCCACTTATTTCTATAGTGTATTAAATAAGTGGAAAAGGCTTCAACAAACAAAAAATAAAAGCAGCCCTGGCTGGTGTAGTTTAGCGGACTGAGCACGGGCCTGTGAACTAAAGGATCACGGTTCAATTCCCAGTCAGGGCACATGCCTGGGTGTCAGGCCAGTTCCCAGCAGGGGATGCACCAGAGGCAACCATACATTGATATTTCTCTCCCTCTCTCCTTCCCTTCCCATATAAAAATAAATAAATAAAATATTTAAGAAAAAATAAAAAATAAATAAAAGCACATATTATAAAAAAAAACTGAAAAAAGACATCAAAGTTTTATGGTTAAAGTTATTTTTACAATTCTTCAATAAAAATATCTTTCCAGTATTAATTCAAGATGTACAGTATTAGAGCACTTTTTTTTTGCTAAAATGCAAAGCAAACTTCCAGAAAAGATTTTTGTAGGTTAACTTTTAAAACATTTTATCTTAAAGAGTACTCCTAATTTCTATTAATTACAAAACAAACACGGCCCACATCAAAGCAAATTCATCTAACTTCATGTATGTAAAAAAATAAGGACAAATAATTTTAACACCTACCTAAAATTCAGCTGTGTATTTCTTTTCATAATGTGGGCTGGACACCCCGTCAACCAGATAATGGGTAAGAAAACACCAAGGAGAATCAAGAGCTTCAGAGGATTAAAATACCCTCAGCCCAGCCCTGACAAACACAGTAAGGGGCATGACGATGCCGAGACTCGCAGGGGCAGCCTCGGGGGCTGAGCGGCCCAGCTTTCTGGCACTGCTAGCTACTTGTGGCATATGTGGGGACTCCCCCAAACTCCCTAGCCTTCAGAATAAAAAACTTATTTGGGACTCAGAAAAGCTTTAAAAAAAAGGAGAGGAAAGGAAAAATAAAAGAAGATAAGGATGGAGAGCAGGAGGGAGAAAGTCAGACTTGACACTGAGAGCAACACTTAAGCCTCCACGACCAGAGGGCAGCGGGGTGGAAGCACCAAAATCTTGGCACCGGGCAGGAGGAAAACGACAGCGTGGGGCCCACACCCAAGCGCTACGGCTGGAGGGAGCCCTGCGGAACCAGGGGTGGTGTGCTTGCGTGCTCCCAGACACAGAGTGAGCGCTCCAGAGTGAAGGCACGCTGTGTTACATCTCAGTGGCACTTGGGAAACACAGAGAGAAACCAAATACTAACCAGTAAGCATGAGTACAGGTGTCTGCAGATGAATTATACTGATCAAGCCAGTGAACCAGGGCGTCATCTGAGACCACCTGTGAAAAGGAAGAAACGCCACCAAATCAGAATTGCATGACACGAACTGGCTGCCTCTCTGCCTGGTAAAGCCAACTTCAAACCCTGTCCACAAAGAACCTGGCCCTTGCTACTACTGGTTGCATTGGAGGACCACTTAGCAAGTTCTGCCACGAGGAACAAATTTCTCAAAGAGCTGGCTTAATTAAAGTTATTCCCAAGTGACAGTGCCTACAACAGTGGCAGAAGGTAACACCAGTAATAAAATAATAATGAATAGTAATGTTAGGAAAAACATCTAGAAATCATTGCAGTTTATATTCAAATCAAGAGCTGTCTCCCTCCTTCCCCCCTCTAAAAGTAAATAATATCTTTAAAAAAATAAATAATAACTTCTAATTTTACCGAAAACTTTTTTTCTGACAACACAAGCTATTTCAAATAATCATCTTACAGGTTTTTTAAAGGCAGATAACATTAAAACAGGGATACTAATATAACAAACCTTGACCAATTTTTTTTCTGAAAATAATTTTCCAGTAATCAAATATGAAGTAATTTTACATATAAATACAAAGTTCTTCTAAAGATAGTTTCGATGTTATTATAAAATAAGTACTTACAAATAGCATACCATACAAACAAAAAAATACCTTCTTATATTTCTTCTTTAGATCAGCATAAATTTCTAATTTCAGCTGTTTTCCAGTATTTGGTCTGTAAACTAAGAAAAGCTTCTTTTTGGGGTTTACTTCTTTAACTAAGATGGCAGTCTTCTTGTTGTTCCTTATCTATTAACAGAAGTGGGAACACATGAAAACTGGTTACGGCGCACTGTGTGAGACACGCTGGGTTCCTGGTGCCAGCTCCACAGCATACTCTGCAACACCCAACAAACATGGATGCAGAACTGACACGGACCATGGCCATGTGCCAGAGCGAGGCTATCAGACTGGACTCTGAGGGGGCCGAGGACAGAGGCTGAGGGCCCAGACGGCCTTTAGGATGCTGTTTCGGGTGACAGCACCAGTGTCCAAGTGCCTGCCCGGCTCACAGCCCACACGGCCCCTGGACCGTGAAGCAGGAGTCAGAGGGTGGGCACGAAGGGTCTGCAAAGGAAAATTCTTTGACCTCTACCATCTGTCTGAGCGTTTTCATAGTAACATTACTCTCCTTCAAGTTACAGTGACACACAACCTCCGAAATAGCAATTTTGATCACCCACGTCTTCTGAGTCCCTCTCCCATCAGGGTGGACCCAACCCAGTCAGGGATGCCACAAGGGCAAGGTGAGGTGTCACATGCCAACCTGTCCAGGGTAGAGCTGCGCGGGGAAAGCCAGGTGCTGGCACCACACTACGGAACCATGTGCTCAGAAGCGGAAGAAAAGGACGCATCGGACGGACGAAGGGACGTACATGCACATGTTTTAAGTTGGATTCATGAGAGAAATCCTCAGAGAAAAGTTATAGGAAGTTGCATTTAATTCAAGGAAAAATATGGTTAGAAAATGAGTATCTCCTTTAAAGAACAGTGAACAATGACTAAGCAATACTCTCCGCAGAGAAACTGAAGGAAAAAGACAAGTTTCAAAATATAGGCATTTTTCAAGCCTTTCAACAGTATAAACATTTTGCTGAGCAACTAAGTTTTTATTTTAAGATCATTCTTACACTAATAAAATAGAAAGACTTAATATTTCTCTTTCACAGATATTAACATTCCTTAATCCTTTACTCGTTCCAATGATTTGAAACATTATTTACGTGATTCTGCAGTCTACAAAAACTTACACTGAAAGTACATTTCGAGCAAGTGACAGTGTGACCCAACTCAGCAGTGTCTGGGTAGCTCCCTGTCATCACCACCTGTCACAATGTGGAGGAAAGAGCCCGTGAAGTGTGTCTGCTGATTGCTATGGGGTCGGCATCGAGGAGCCGCACCTCCCCAGAGCAACGTCCTCTTCCAGGGACACCCCTCCTCCCGTCCAGCTGCCTGCTGGAAGGAACCAAGGCCCAATGTTACCACACCCTTTCACTTAAGAAGGCTGGGCATCAGCTTGTTCATGGAAATCTACTGACATTTTAAATTCTGGCAATAATTTCAAATGAAAAACAAAAACCAATATGCTAAGTGGTCCAATCAAAATCCCATCTAAGGGAGAAATGGAGATAAAACCTGGCGAATTGTATCAGTATCCTGGCTGTGATATTACACTTAGTCTTGTAAACTGTTACCATTAGGGAAACTGTTGCACAAGGAATTTCTCTGTATTACTTATAACCTCATGTGAACCTACAATGATCTCAGTAAGATTTTCAAACAAACTGACCCAACTAGGAGCTAGATCCAGTTAAAGAGCTTTTGCACTTGGGTCAGGGACCAGCAAACCAGGCCTGGGGACTGATCCTGGCCTGTGGCTCCAGAGTTTAACAGTGTAATAAAGGGAAGGAAGGAATGAGGGACGGAGGGAGGGCAGACCACACATGGCCTGCAAACCCTGTAACTGTCCTCCCTGTCTCTTCAGAGAGTCATGCGGGGCCCCGGCTCTAGACAGGTCCTCTGCACCCTGCTCCCACCTGTGGTGTCCGCACAGATGCTCTGCATTAGCGAGCAGGACCTCAAACCAGGTCTTCATTTACAACAGGCCCCTCTGCAAATATTTATGAATAAAAAGCACAAGGGATCTATCCACACCCTGAATGTGACTTAGTCGCAAAAACGGAATGGAGTTCTGCAACAGGCCACAGGGCGGGTGAACCATTAACCCATCATACTGAGTGAAATAAGACACAAAAGGACAAGACTGCATGATTCTGCTTAGACATGGAAATGCACGGAGACGGCAGGTAGACTAGAGGTTCCTGGGGGCTCTGGGAAGGGGAAAGGGGGGCTTACTGTTTAATGGGCATATTCAATTTGGGATGATGAAAAACTTTTGGAAATAGTGGTGATGGTTGTATAACACACTGTGAACATAATGCCACTTAAACATGGTTAAAGTGGCAGATTTTGCATATACTTTGTAACAATGTAAAAAATAATGTAATATATGAAAAATCATATAATTACACAGTCAATGGATGAATTGTATGGTACATGAATTACATCTCAATAAAGTTGTTAAAAAAGGAAGAGGAAAATAAGAAAAAATGAGATATCAGAAACAAAGATCTAATGTATGGACAGAAAAAGGTCCTGATGAAAGGAGAAATTCAAGGAAACGGAGTACTAAAAACTGCGCAAAGGAAAAGAATTCAGAAAATTTTCTTACACAAAGATTTAAAACCACATATTTAAAGAGCATGTCACATACCTAAGAATACTGACCAAGAATGACTAATAGCAGCATGTACTCTAATAACATCGCAAAACTTTAAAGAGGGAACATTTTGGGCATGGAGGCCAAAAAAAACCCCAAATGAACACAAACCTAAATTAAAAAGGAAAAGCAGCCCTGGCTGGTGTGGCTCAGTGGACTGAGCACTGGCCTGTGAACCAAAGGATCACTGGTCTGATTCCCAGTTGGGGCACATGCCTGGGTTGCAGGCCAGGTCCCTAGCAGGGGGTGTGCGATAGGCAACCACACATTGATGATTCTCTCCCTCTGGTTCTCCCTCCCTGCTCCTCTGCCTAAAAATAAGATAAACAAAATCTTTAAAAAAAAGAAAGAAAGAAAAGAAAATTAGAACACCATCAAACTTGACAGCACTTCCTGTCACAGCCAGCAGCAGCACACTGAAGAGAAAGTCCAGGGGAAGGAGACGTGCACTACAGACCCATGGCCCACAGAACCGGCTCTCGGGTGCGAAGACACACGCCTGGCCTGCAGAGCGCAGGGAGTCCAGCCTCCACTGGCGGCCTCCTGGAGAGCCCTGCTGCAGAAGGGGCCTCCGACAAACACAACAACCAGACAGTGTCACCACAGGACCAGCAAGGGAGCATTAAATGGAAGTCACGCCCCGCAGAACTGAGACATGAAGGCTAAAGGATGCACTGTGTAACTGCCATGTGCTGACAATGCACAAAAGACACAACCATGTTTGAGAAGAGAGGATGGGAGAGTATGCAAAAAAAAAAAGTAATTAAAAAATTTTATTTTCGGGACTACTGTGTTACAGAACCCATTGTATTTCATCACCCTGTGTGCCCTGGAGAGCAAGCAGTGTTAGTACAGAAGAAAAAAAAAAAAAAAAACAGATAAAGAGGTGAGATTAAACCCCCCAGTCTGGAACAGAACAGACAGGAACTCAGGGCCTGTACCAGGCATGCGTGAATGCACACGTCTGCGTGCTGAGGTCAGAATGTAAACACACCCCCCACCTTCTCCTCTCCTTGGCTCTTTCACAGGCAAACAAACAAAAGAGTGTAATTACACTAATAACTGAAAAATGAACCTTTAAGACATGAAGCATTACTAGGACTAAAAAAAATTACTACATTATGGAAAAAGGGGTTGAGTTTACAAAGACTATGTAATAACTCAAAACTTCAATCTAGCAACATCTCTCCAACAAACAGTAAATGAAAGGGTACATATACAGAAAAGCCACAATTAGTGATAAATTATCAAACCATAGAAAGTTAAACACAACTGGAAAATTGGAACAAAACAAGCCAAGAACCCCAGTGTCAGCAGTGACAACGTGTGTCTGGAGATTCACCTCCAAAGGGACGCATCTCACCTGCAGGGACAAGTAAAAGCCGTCGTCTGGTCCCGTCAGCTCGGCCCAGATCTTGGTGGCTTCCTCCCAGGACATTCCCCTCTCGACACTAATCTGCCAAGAAACAACAGCGCTGAAATTTGACTCACTTCTATGAGCGCCCACCAAGGACGGAGTCCCTGAATGGGCCCCCTGAACAGCCCCCGACTTTGAGACTTACTGTATATAACTCTACGTGACCGGACGTCGAATATCCTGGAGTCAGAAACTTCTTAACGTCACTTTTCCTCACTTTCTCATCTCCAGAGCCAAGATCTTGAATAAGAAAAAGCAACACGTAAATGTAAAAAGAACATTTTAACAGGAATACGCGCAATGGTTAAAAAACTTCCCACTTACCTAAGATTCCCATATCATATCTTCCATTTTTTTTGGCATTTTGAACAACTGCAGTGAGCGTGTCTGCAAAATACTGAAATAATGCGTTCTGTTGATGCACCTCCATGCCCAAAATTCTATTTAAGAATTTCCCGATGTTGTTATAATCTGTAACGACAAGGTTGTATGAAAGGTTTAAGAGACACAATTGGCCATCAAATTGTGTTCATCAAAGCTTAGTTCAGGCCTCACTTTCTCCTCTGAAGCTACCATCCCAGCTCGTGCACTGTTCCCAGAACAGCTGTCATCTGACCACTTCCACCTTTAGCAACTGGCTCGACTACAGCACACGCTCAGAATGTCTGCACTGGATTTTTGCACCTTCAACTGTAGTTACTGAACACAACTTGACATGGGAATGTTTGTTCTCCAACATTAAGTTTTAGCTAAGTAAAGTTCTGAATGCGACAGGTCAGTGAAGCTCAGTTCTGGCTGCACAATTAAAATGTTTTTGAACTCTGAAAGGTAACCCACTGTCTGAGCTCCAGCCTGCATTTTACTTTTTTAAAAAGATTCACAGCCGCCCTGACAGGTATCACTCAGTGGGTTGGGCATTGTCTCATCAAAGCAAAAATGTTGCAGGCCAGGTCCCCAGTCCAGGGCATGCAAGAGGCAACTGACTGATGTTCCTCTCTCAAATTGATGTTTCTCTCCCTTTTTCTCCCTCTTTCCTCTTCTCTAAAAATAAATAAAATCTATAAAAAAATAAATAAATAGCCCTGGCTGGTGTGGCTCAGTGATTCCCAGTCAGGGCACATGCCTGGGTTGCAGGCCTGGTCCCCAGCACGGGGTGTGCAAGAGGCAACCACACACTGATGTTTCTCTGCCTCTCCTTCTCCCTCCCTCCCTCCCTCCCTCTCTCTAAAAGTAAATAAAACCTTTGAATGATAAATACTTCACAGGTGATCATACATGCACCTGCGTTGAGAACTGCTGCTCATCAGTCAGAAGTTTAACCTCTCTTGAACAACCAGAATAGAAAGAGGCCACCCAGAGTGCTTTGTGAGCACGCAGGAACAAGGGATGGTGAACCAGGAACTCAAAGCCTCTCCTTCAGGCTGACAGAGGCGTAAATACCAAAACAGGTCTTACTGACACAGCACCAGCTGTGTGCAAGTGCAAAACCAACCCCGTTACCTTTGTCTAGAGTGAGGATTCCTGAGCGGTCTTCCACATTTATCAGGCCAACGCCTACCAGTCCTTGTCGGACATCTGCAAGAAAATGAACTCATAAAAACCCTGACACCCAAATCAGCTGTTACCTGACTAATCAGAGCAGACCAAGCTCCAGCATTAAGACAGCCCAGCATTGGCAACAGTTGCTCAGTGGGTTGAGCCCCAGCCTGCAAACCAAAAAGGTCTCCCCAGTCTGACTACTGGCCAGGTCCCCACAGGGGGCATGCAACAGGCAATTAATCGATACTTCTCCCTTTCTCCCTTCCTTCCCCCCTCTCTAAAATAAAATCTAAAAACAAAAACAAGAAAGAACAAGACAGCCTATGTATCTTTCACAGCTCTTATTAGCTGAACTAAATGGAACCTGCTGTCCCCAAAGGTCTCTAGGCACTCCAAAATCTTACTTAAGCCTCACACTGTATTTTTATTATTTCATAAAAACAGCTCATCTTTCCAAAAGCACTCTTTGGCAGGGGAGATTCCTGGCTACACTGCTGTCACCGTGGAATTTACACAATTCTGAACATGTAGCAGAATACTACCTTATATAATTGTGTATATAAGGACAGAAACATGCTTCCTTCCTGAACGGTACCTATCAGTGGTCACAAGATAGCACCACCCCACGCCCAGCAATGTGTGTATAGTCAGTATGTTCTGAATCGCATTATTCAGAGGACAGTTTATGAAGCTTTAACAAATAATACTGATGTCTTACAAAATAAGCAAGAAAAAAGAAGAGGAGGCATGAAGACATCTTATCTACACTTCCATTTGGCAAGCTAGCACTCTGCTGCACAGTCAAAACTGCTTAGATTCTATGGGTAACCATTACATAGCCAAAGGTCTCTACCAAACCCCCTCCTTTTGGGAACTCATTTTATCCCCAAAAATTACCAGTAGAGGGTGAGGCAAAAGCAGGTTAACAGCTGTTTGAATGGAAAATAATACAATTAAAGAAAAAACTCTGAGTCCTGGCTGGGTAGCTCAACTGGTTAGAGCGTCATCATGACATACCAAGGTTGCAGGTTTGATTCCTGGTCAGGGTACATATGAGAATCAAGCCACAAATGCATTAATGAGTGGACCAATGAATCAATGTTTCTCTTTATCTCCCTCTTGTCTCCCAAAATCAATCAAAAACATTTTTGAAAATTAATCTAACAAAATGACTTTCCTTTATTTATCTAGTCATAACATGCAGTATGCTCTCAAGAGCTAAAGCACTTCAATTGAATGAAATTTAATAAATTTATTGCATATTGTAATTGGTCAACATAGGTGTCTAGTAACCTTCCATTTCTGAATTTTATGCAATGGATGTTCAAACAAAACTAAACACTAAAGCAACACTGCACGTTTGAACAAAGTTTAGTACCACCTTGTCAGTACTCACTTTCCTTTGTTATGATTATTTTAAAAAGTTACCTTTAAAGAATTCTCCGGGATAGTCTGGAGGTGGTGACACCATAGGAGAATCTAGGTTTACAATGGATTTCATGACAATTTCTAATGCATTTCTTCCATACTGCAATAAAACCAAAAACAAAACCAGTTTTAACATTTGGGTACTATTCAATCACATGACCAACTAAACAGTATAAAAACAATTACTGTAACAAAGATTCAAGAACAATAGGACTAAATTATCTTTATACACATTCTGTACTCCCTAGTGTATTATTTATACTTTTGCACACAGCAGACATTCAGTAAGTAACTTCACTTCCAGGAACTCACACTTCATTCATTTACAAGATGTATTATACTCATATTTTCCAATAGGAGTAAGATTGTATTGCAGAGTTGATCACTAAAGACCCAACTAATATGTGAAACCCTATCTTACTGGGTATGGGGAACCGCAATTTCACACCAAACCCCTGTGAGGAGGCAGTCTTCAATTTTAAATGGTCTCCACAAGGTTTCAGAGACAGTGAAATCTGAACTGTACCTTATTATCAAAGTTGAACCTGCTCAGATCTCTCGATTCTGTCGCTCTTCTGTCACCATGAGTAAGTGCCCCCTTTCAAAACACAAAATCTCCAATCAAGGAACAGAAGATAGGTACCATGCACCATCCTTCACACACACCTACACAACTCAACAACTCACCAAACTCTCAAGTCTTTTAGCAACAATAGATGCAAATCTTTGTTCGCCTGCTAATTCAGAAATCAGAAAGACATATTCGGGCGCAGTAACTTGGTTTGATCTATGAGTTCGTCCTGTAACAACATTTTAAAAAATCAGCCTGTGTTCACTAGAGAGAATTCTGAGATCTATTCCTAGAATTTAACACTAAGATGGTATCCAGACACCCTGAAACAAGAGGAAAAATATAAAACTGTTAAATGCTAAACGCATGTTATTGCTACCCTAGTGTGGTTAACCACGGTGTCGCTGATGCACACAGCTACTCAAGACTCTCTCGAAAGTCTGTGTAGATCACAGGGCACCAAGAGCATGAAGACTGGAGGGAGGAAAGAGCCGTGTACTCCGCAAAGCCCTCCAGAGCTAAAAAGGACATGAGTGCACCTCTGTGACGAAGGTCTATGACGAACACACCCGAGAGCCCTGTTCTGGGACAGAACGGCACAAGCCCGTGGAAGCCCACTGCAGCTTGTTCACATTTTCAGACGCAGGTATGAATTCATGATGAACTCTCTACTGTAAGGTATATGCAAACCAGAAACACCTCTGAAATCTCAATCTGTCCAGTTTTAAGATGTCTGACGTTAATTACAGACGTTGATATGCACATGTTGCCCCCACGACTCCACTGCCTATGGGTCAAGTTCAGTGTAGGAACTTACCAAACTGCTGAATGGCTCTATCAGCACTCCAGGGCAACTCCAAAGTCATGTGAACTCTTCGCCTTTGATTTTTGGCTCTCCGATCAGCTTGTAACGAAATACCTGAGCTGGCAGCTTCTGATATAATAGCAATATTCTGCATCAAACGTGAGAGAGAAGAAGATCATCTCTGCACAAGAACAAACAGGGACGTACCCTAAAAAAAGTCCTAAGGCCAAATACTGGGGGCCCACCACTGCCCTCTCTCTTCTTCCTAAATTAAGAAACCCCAATTTTAGCTGAATACACAGCTGCCCAGAATCAGGGTTACATTTCCCAGTCTCCCTAGCAGCTCAGGGTGGGCGCACTCCAGCCAGTAGGTTGTACTAATGTGAACAAGGTTCAGAAAATGTCCTTAAAATTGACAACACGCCTTCTCCTCGTCCCTCCTCTCCGCTGGCTGAGATGCAAAAGCGTAATGAATGAATCCGAAACAGCTGTCTTATATGGGATAACTTGGAAACAGTGACCCGCACATTAAAGAACAAGACAGAGAGGCCTACTCTTGAAGCAGCCATACTAGCCCTCGTTTACCTCTTCAGGAAGACGTGTACAGAAGAGAACGACCTTCCACCTTAATTAAATCAGTATGGTTGGGTTTTCTGGCACTTAACAAAGTTAGTTCCAATTAATACAATTCCTAATGCATAGGGGCAAGTCCCTGAAATAAGTACATAAAATAACAGATACCATGTCTATCTACATCCTGTAAAATATGTAACGTGAGCTTTTAAATATATTTAAAACACAGTTTTGACAGCACAATCATCTACTTCCTAGTTGCAAAGCAGAAAAATTCACTAAAATATAATGTAAAATATGAGTAAACAGAGATGATTTTATTCTCCCACTTTCAGACTGAGACATGGCATTGAGTGGTGCTACCTGTTTTTTAAAAATCTCATCAGCAAATACTTAAAGTAACTCCAACTAGATGGAGGAAGAACTAAGCTGAGAGTCTTAAAAGTTGTTGAGGTTTACTTAACAATAAGAGCCTCTGGGGGCAACTGAATTCTCTCAAGTGCTCAGATATGCCAGGCCAATCCACAAGTCACCCAGAACCAACTAACCTAACATGACATGAGAGAGTAATAAAAACAGCAGCTAAGCCAAAAGACCCTAGTACACTGGGCACACTGCACACACATCTAGATTCAGAATCAGAGGAGGCAAGGGGGTGGCATTACATATGGTGCCCCTAGGATGACCCGAGAGAATGCAGCATTCTAACATTTGGATTAAAGATTTCAAAGCTACCAAGTTACCTCTGAAGCTACCAAGAACCACATCTAATTCTGTGCATAACACAAAACACATTACATTCATTTTAGGAGAAAATAAAGTATGTAAGTGTTCAGTGATTGTGTGCAATTATTTAAAAATATAGAATACAACATTCAACAGGCATAATTTATAGTAAAAGAAAAAGAACCTTCTAAAGATTAATCTAAATGTCTAAAAGTATGGGCAATATTCTTATCATTGAAGAGCATCCAGCCCTGGCTGGCATAGCTCAGGGGATCGAATGCTGGCCTGCAAATCAAAAGGATACCGGTTCGATTCCCAGTCAGGGCACGTTCCTGGGTTGTGGGCCAGGTCCCCTGGGGGCAGTGAGGCACATGGGAGAAGCAACCACACATATTTCTCTCCCTCCCTCCCCCTCTAAAAATAAATAAAATCTTCAAAAAAATAAAAGAGAGCAACCAACCAAAAAAAGGGGTGGGGGGAATCCCAGAAAAACATACCTTATCTCCATCCATAAATCTTTGCTTTTCCGTGATATTTAGTATTTCCACAGGGACATCAAGTTCAGATCTTGACTCATAAGATATGCTTCCATCATCATTGCTTACCACCCTCCCCTTGCGGCCGGTCATCTGCAGAGCCGAACAGACAGTGCCTTTACACTCAGGTACACTTTACACTTGGCCCCGGACCCCTCGCTGGGAAACCTGGTGCGGCGGAAGGGACAACGAGCTGACGTGCACTGAGCACCTGCACTGCACCGGGCACCGTGGGAGATGGGCACTGCAACATGGCCCCTGGTTCTGAAATGCTGCAATGCCAGTGAAGGCAGCAGACGTGTGGCAGTGGCCCCAGAGGCTGCCTGACAGGCCCAGGGACAGAGACAAGTGTCTTGGAGCAGACACCAGATGCTAAGGGCTCTAGGAAGATGACTAGAGGAGAATAAGGGCGCTGAGATCCAAGAAAAAGCTAGACAGATCACTGTGTGACACTGAGAGCAGCGCTCACTCTACTAGGTTTTATAAATAGCAAAAACTTAGCTGAACAAGACACAACCCTGCTGAAGCTCTGTTTACCTCAGCCACATTCTCAGGGCCGCCAAGTTCATCAATAAGTTCATCCAGGGTATTAGGAGGAAGGTCTTCAGCTAATTTTTCTAGTTTATCAAGTAGGTCCTTCTTCATCTGCTGGGCCCTTTCCACGGCATCCTGACTTGTTATAAGGCTATTGTTACTGTTGGTGTTACTGTTAGCTGGATAAAAATACGTTTGTTAAAAATCAGTAGTTTAAATAGTCGTTTTGCGTAAAAGCACATCTCACAGACAAAGCAGCGTCCACACAGGTACCTGGTGCACTGTTGGGAGCAGGCGAGATAATGGGTGTGGACGAGAAACTAGGTCGTTTTGAGCCAAGACCTGATGCTAATAAGGCACTTTGAATGGAATCTGGATCTATACTTTTCTTTCTTTTTTTATCTTTGTTTTTCTTGTGGTCTTTTCTGATTAACCAAGGATCTGAAAGTTAAGAAAAGATATGTAAAATCATTTATTAAAACAAGTACAGGATCATCAAAGGAAAATAACTACTCAATTTTTTTTGCATTGTTAGCTGACAACTTGTAACTGCTTGCCAACTCCCGTGGTCCATTACATCCACACACCATGAGGGACATACAATTCTGTGGTTTGAGGTTAAAAATAACTGCAGTAACCTGAGGTCATCATCTCACAGATTTCTTACGCAAGGTTTCTTACGCAAAACCTCCGTAAGACAGACAAGGTGAGAGATCTCCACCAAGCAGAGACTAGAATCTGTGTAATAATTTGTACTTCACAGAAAAAAAAGTATCTCAGAACATACAGAAACAACTGCCCCTCAGTTTCCATTTCACAGGCAATAAGCTCACCGTCCTCGTCGTCCTCACTGGACTCATCTCGGAAGGGGTTGAAATCGTCGTCGTCCCCAGAACTCATGTTTTTGGAGCTCTCGTAGTCACTCTCCTCATTGTCGGAGGCGTCAGACTCGCTCCCGCTGTCATCAGAACTGCTACCCGTCAGGCCACCTACTTTTCGTGCCTTTTTGGTTTCTCGAGTTATTTCTTCACCTACCCTCAAAGCCCAAACAACAGAGTCAGCCCCAACACAGTGCTCTAAAAACCAGGAAATTACATTTAGTTCATTAGTTAATTCAAATGAGACTGATAGAAGAAAAGCATTTATGTAAGTATGTAACAACAAACAAAATTCACAAATAAGCACTAACATTTTGAACTTTCATAAAAATTAGGTCATGTTCAATTATCATTAAGAAGAAATTAGAGACATAAATACAAACTCAAAACTGCCTTCAAATGTACAAGTTTCAAAATAAATTCAGAAGAGATCAAACAGTCAGAATCTCTGCTGCTGTCACAATTTAATGGTCTATCAGGTTGAGGGACAAGGTCTGACTAATCAGAATTTTGTAGAATACTTAAAAAAAAAATCAATAAATATGTACTCGGGTGAAGATACTTTAAACAAAGAAACAAAAACAAAAAACCTGTGTTGAAAAAAGAACCTTAAAATTAAAAAAAAAAAAAAAAGAAAAAGATTTTATGGAATATAGCTGACCCTAATAGCATGGGTTTGAACTACCTGGGCCCACTTACACGCAGATTTTTCTCAATAATTACTGTAAACGTATTTTCTCTTTCTATGATTTTAATAACATTTCTTTTTCTCTAGCTTAGTTTATTGTAAGGATACAGTACATAATACACACAACACGTAAAATACGTGTTCACTGACTGTTTATGTTATTGATGAGGCTTCCAATCAACAACAGGATACACAGAGAACAGACTGACAACTGCCAGAGGGGAGGGAGCAGGGGTCTGGGTAAGGGTGAAGGGATTAGGCAAAAAACAAAGGAGTAAACCAACCTCCTATACAGAACAGTACGGTGATTACCAGCAGGAAGGGGGGGTAGGGGAAGTAAAAGCGAGGATAAATGGTGATGAAACAAGACTTGGGTTGGTGAACACACAATACCATATGCTCATAATGTATTACAGAATTGTACCCCTGAAACCTATAATTTTATGAACCAATGTCACCTCAATAAATCCAATTAAAAAACAGGCTATTTAGTAGTTAAGTTTTGGGGGATTCAAAAGGTATAGAGGTTTTGATTACACAGGGGGTTGGAGCCCTGCATTCTTGTGTTGTTCAAGGGGCAAAGGCACAAAAAATGTATAAAACTGCATTTTTAGCATTTTCTGGTGTGGCTCATTGGATTGAGTGCCAGCCTGCAAACCAAAGGGTCACCGGTTCAATTCTCAGTCAGGGCACATTCCTGGGCTTCAGGCCAGGTTCCCAGGAGGTGGTGTGCAAGTGGCAACCACACATTGATGTTTCTCACCCTCCTTTCCCCTCTCTTTAAAGATAAATAAAAATCTTTTTAAAACCATAAAAACCTGCATTTTTAGCCCTGGTTGCTGTGGCTCAGTGGATTGGGTGTCAGCCTGCAAACCAAAAGGTCACCAGTGCCTTTCCCGGTGGTCAGGACACTTGCCTAGGATGCATGCCAGGTCCCCAGTTGGGGGTGTACTGTACGAGAAGCAACAAATCAGTGTTTCTCTGAAACACTGATTTTTTCCCTCCCTTTCTCCAATAAAAAATTAAAATCATTAAAAAAAAAAAAAGCTGTAAGAAAACTGCATTTTTTAAAACCAAAATGGCGCTGATTTAAATTATCCTACTGAACATTCAGAAAAGACAGGTAAAAGAATCCAATCAAAACTAAGAACATTAAAAGGTTCACAATCTGCCCTGGCTGGTGTTGCTCAGTGGACTGAGTGCCGACCTATTAACCAAAGGGTCGCTGGTCAGGGCAAATGCCTGGGTTGTGGGTCAGGTGCCCAGCACGGGGTGTGGGAGAAGCAACCACACAGAGATGTTTCTCTCCCTGTCTTTCTCCCTCCCTTCCCATTTCTACAAAAATAAATAAAAGTTTTTTAAGGAAGGTTCACATATTTAAGGTGCCACTGATCCTAAGACATTACTTTCCATGCCAGGAAGGTAAAAAAGAAACATTGCCAGTGATACTATAACCATCACCCACTTTCAGGCTTATTAAAAGTATAAAAAATGTATTTCTTGAATGAATGAAATAAGGTTCAAGTGTCAGGTACTGGGTTTAGAGCACACAGCATCACATTCTTCACTGTTATTGTCACTATTAATAGAGAAAGAGGCTGAAAAGGTAACTTCTCAAACATAGTAAGCACCTACACGCAAACCCACATTTGCATTGCTATGAAATGTCTAACAAACATGAGCTAGTGTATTCCCCCCAAGAATGAAAAGCTAGACTAACAGAACACACGTGAACGCAGGCTGACAACAGAAAGGCCCGGATTTTGGTTGCCACGTATCCCCCACTAGCTGTATGAACAGGGGAAAACTCCTTAACCTCTCAGTCTTCCTGTGCCTTAATTTCCTGTTTATAACACTGAAAACTATTGGTGGCTAGTATGGCTCCATGGACTGAGTGCTGACCTGTGAACTGACAGGTCACCCCTTCAATTCCGGGTCAGGGCACATGCCTGGGTTGTGGGCCAGGTCCCAGTTGGGAGCATGCGAGTGGTAACCAATAGATGTTTCTCTCCCTTTCTTTCTCCCTTCTTTCCTCTCTCTCTGAAAATAGATAAAACTCTTTTATAAAATAGTTTAAAAAAAAAAACTGAAATACTAAGACCTACTTTCATACGGATCCCTTGCGTGGCAGTGTTTAACATCATACCTTGCACTATTCAAATGGTTCTACCTCTAACTTAAAACGGGTTTCTTGTGCATTCAAAACTACATGAGCAATGGTGAAAATACACAGGCACTCACCTATTCAAGGCAAGCAGCTAAGACCCAAAATAAATCTGCCTCAAAATGCTCAAATCTATACTATTTTCAACAACATAAACAAACAAACCAACCACCCACCTTTTCGCTTCTTTATTTTCTTTTCTTTACAAGGACTATCTCGTGGTGAACTGCTGTTACTTGGAGCTGTTAGGTCGATTCCCAGCAGACTATAAAGCTTTTTTCTGTCCGGAGCAGGGAAGTGTTTCTCAATGAGTGACTGCAGCACTCCTCTGTTTGCAGGGGGAGGAGAGTGACGTGAGTGATTCAGTTTATAAAATATAATTTATTATGTATAAAATCTCACTACGAATACTTCTTAAAATCAACACTTTGTTCAATCTTACAAAATACTGATTATCCAGCTCAAATGAATTTTAATATTCAAAGAGAAGGCCATCCAAGTGCAATATAATTTAAGCTGAGCCAAATAGGCAGCTTGTACACTTTTTAGTAGCTCTTTATTAAAAAGTAAACTGTTGAAACCCATTTTAACAATGTTTTATGTAACTCAGATTACTTCAGCATGTAATCAGCGAGCTGTTTTACACTGTGTCGCCTGTAGTCTTTGAAACCTGGTGTGCGTTTTACACTCACAGCACTTCCTTATGTGGCTGAGCTCCATGAGCGGCTCAACCGCTTGTGTGACCAGTGGCCATATGAGGTGGGCAGTGTGAGGAACACAAGTATAGAAAAGTACAGATTAGCAGGGGCGTGTTTTGCTTTTAAAAGCAGTTTTTATTTGTTTCTATCTTAAATGGAGCCACCTGAATGTATCCCCTAAGGGAAGACATAGCATGATGAAAAATCATTTTGCTAATTTTCCTACCAGAATTAAAATGGGTGATTCAGGCAAACAGAAAAATACCAAAAAAAATTTTTTTAAGAACTCATTTTTTACTATGTTATGACTGCTTGCAATTACTAGAGCTTACTAAACTGAAGCAAACTAAACTTGTTTCTTAACAGTTTCATACTTACTGAAGCTGCAATTTCAAATGCACAAACACACTACGCCCAGCGGTCACAGGGGCCCACAGGGCGCAGCGCAGTCAGAAACCGAGCCCTCCCTTAGTCCAGACACTGAGAACACTACTGTCAAAACGCTCCACATCTCAGAACTGCTGCTGTTTCCCAGCAGATATACTTACGTATCCATGCAGAAATGCAAAAACTAACATCAGAAAAACTTAAAAAAGAGGATAGAGATGAATCATATATTTTGCCTCCAGGAAATGCCAACATTTAAACTAATCTATGTCAGGGATTTTCAACCAGGGTGCCACAAAAATTTTTTAAATACGTAACACCTGACTATTTCATCAGGGACATGAACTGCTTTTCCCTTAGACTGTCAAATCAAAAAATGACAACAGCTGACATAACAATAGCTGTCCTGTACAAATGAATCAAAATTATACATATTTTTGTCAGAACAAGAAAAAATACTAAAGGAGGGGGCAAAGAAAACCCTGGAATTGTCCTCTGGAGGGCGGGTCCCTTGTAGTACAGGCTTCCCTTTTAAGTGAGTGTTTCAGGAACCCATTTGCATCAGTGCACCAGCTGGCGTTGTTGTGAGAGGCTGCATTCAGATTCCGCGATTTTTTTTTTTTTTTTTTTTTTGCAGACTGGTTTTAACAAATCTGCCCATTTCATGGTAGGTGACTTACACACACACACACCCACACCATGATAAGTGTTAAGTAGTTTCTGAACAAAAAAAACCTGCCCCCGTGCCCCACTCTCCCCCTATTCACCCCATCTCATTCTGAGACATTCCCCTCCCCACCCCAATGAAAAAAGCCCTCAGAGGTGGGGAAGAGGTGAAACAAATGGCAAAGCACTAAAAGGCATCAAAATCCATGAGTTCAAAAACTGCTTTGAGCAGTGTGGGTGAAAAAGGTCTCGGTAGGTGTATTGTATCAAATGGAGAGTACTTTGAAGGTGACTGAAGTTTAAACATGTTAAAATAAATACACATTTATAAATAAATTATGGGTTTATTTGGGTCCCCCTTGTATAATAGTTTTTGGTGTACTGCAAAATTTTAGTAATTAGTTTGTGTTCTATGAGATAAAGAAGGTTGAAAATCACTAAATAAAAACTCAGAACCAGAAGACATTACTTGGCGGTTGAGACGAAGTCATTCAGCTCCCCGCCACCCTCTTCCAAGGCCTCTAAGGTCCTGGCTTCTCCTGTTGACTGCAGACCGATGACCACACACTGGGGAAAAAGAAAATGACACACAATTTTATGCGGCAGTTATACACAAACACCCATGTCGCTGTTTAAAGACATTTTAAATATTAAAAAAAGATTTCAAATAAAAATGGCCATCATGGTACATGTGTGCTCACTTAGTCCAGGTATATTTGAGACATGCTTTGTGTGAAAACCTAGTTGGGAAAACAGGATCATAGAAGTGGATATGACTGAAGCCCCTGCCCTAGTCTCTCTGTGCTTCAAGTAGAGACACACTCATCAAAAAGAAAAAAAATGTGAGAAATATATATCCATGCCCTGGCCGGGTAGCTCTCTGCTGGTCAGAGCATTGACCCAATACATGAAGGTTTTGGGTTGAATCCCAGATCAGGGCATGTGCAAGAAGCAACCGATGAATATAGAAATAAGCGAAACAACAAATCAATGTCTTTCTCTCCCCGGCCCCATTCCACTCCCTCTTTAAAAAAAAAATCAGTTACATGTATTATATACATATCTCCCCACATGTTATCAGTGGTTATATCTGTGTATGACCAAAACATATTCATGTGCCCTGGCTGGTGTGTGGCTCAGTGGATTGAGCATGGGCTGGCAAACCAAAGGGTCATCAGTTCAGTTCCCAGTCAGGGCACATGCCTGGGTTGTGGGCCAGGTTCCCAGTGAGGGGCTCATGAGAGGCACCACAAATTGATGTTTCTCTCCCTCTTTTTCCTTCCCTTCCCCTTCTCTCTAAAAATAATAAAATCTTTAAAACAAAACAAAATATAGTCATGTTTACTTCTTTACATTTTTTTGAGCTATCAAAATTCTTCATGACCAGGCACTGCTTCTATTACTTTAAAAACCACCTTTTACATAAAGTTTTAATTACGTTAATAGTTCTGCAACTATCCTTTAGAAAGAGGCTTTACAAGTAGAAAACCTCAATACCCAAAAGACTTAAAACACACACACACAACCAAAGAATAAATCTCTCAATGTGTTGTCCAACTTACTTTCCCATTCTTGATTTCTTCTCGAGCTAGCTGCACAACCCGCCTCACTTTGGACGCTATGCACAAATACTTGAAGAACCGCTGGTGCGCTGACCAGAACTGCCCCCACATGGACTTCTTCATGCGCTGCTCGGCGTCAATCAGGTCTGCTGCTTGCTGAAACCGCTCCCTGGCAATGACCCACTGAGGATACACAACCAACGCCTTAGGTGTTTTGTCTTTGAGTGACAGTACAGCACAGTATTTTAATCTAATTCAGTCAAAACAATGTTAAGGGCAAAACTACTTGACATTAATTGAATGAAGTATAATCAGTAACTTGGGATCTTTCAAAATTTTTTCCATGATGCTCACAGAGAGCTGTCCCAAAATTCTTATTAACTAATGCTTATTAACTATTTTAGGAAATAATTAAATTGTGATTTTTAAAATTATGCAACTGAAATAGTGGCTGTTTTTATAAATTAGCGAAGAAAAGGCTGTGAATGTGAGAAAAATAAGAGTGTGGTGATCTCCCTGTTGTTTTCCAGCAGAAACGCACTCTTGTGGGTCAACCCATGTTACACTGAACAAAACTAACAAACATTAGTGGGTGCGTTAAAAATAGTAGAAATTAAGAAAAAAATTCTCACCAGCTTGACTGCTTTGTTATACATTTTTACATAGCTCTGAGAAAGAAGAACTTCCTCAATTTTGAAGGTCACTCCAGTAAAGCTCAGCTGTCGAGCAATATACATTCCTCTAAGCTTCATATCCATAGCAACTATTTCCATGGCACCAACACCTCTGAATAAAATTAAAACACACAGTAACTCTCATTAAATATAGTAGGGCTCTAACAGACGTGAAAGAAAAAGAGGTCTCAGCAGCACCCATCTCTGAGACTGCGCCTGGCAACAGCCGTGAGTTGCATTACCTCCGCTCCACTGCTTGGATAAAATCACTGAACTCTCTAAATGGGGTGCCTTCACCCCATATTCCAAGACGGTTCATGTAGGCCATGTTTCGTGGTTCGGAAGCACCTAGAAAACACCAAAATAAAATATATTACAGCTGAAAGATAATTTACACATATTTCTTTTAAATAAATAGCTACTCACCAGTGGCACTAGCATAGACAACTCTGGCTTTTGGCAATTTGTTCTGAAGCTCTAAAACTGCTAAGCCTGTCTTGGTTGGCTTTGAAGATCCAACAGGACATAAGTTTTTTGCTTTATGACACTCATCAAACACTATCTGTAAGGATGAATTAAGGAATGTATCACATTAGTAGCACGTGTCTTCAAGCTTTCAGGAAGTTAACTTTTACTTCCCTGAGGCATTGGGAAATGCCCAAGATTTCTAGGGTGATGGCCCTAGCGTAAAATTCAGGATTATCAGGAGAAAGGATGCTGTTGATAATACACCCCTGGGCATTAACCAATTTTTAAAAATACCTGTGTACCCATCGTCCAGCTTTGCCAAACTGTAACATTCTGCCATATTTGCTTCAGATTCCTACTTCCTTTTTCATTAAGGTCGCAATCGTCAATGAAGACCTCTATGTGCCTCTCCTTGACTTCACATCCCGCCTAAGGTCTCAGAGGCACCTACACACTTTGGTGTTCATTGTAACCAGACACTCGATTTACAGTCAGAATGGAGGAAAAGGTCCACCACACAGACAGCTCTGGCAGGTTCTGTCAGTAGAAGCCTGACCAGCAAGCCACGTAGCCAGCATTTTGAATACTGCCGTCCCTCCTGCAGGACAATGAGTTGTGCTGGCAGCAACCAAGCCACGGAAGCTCTACAGCCGGTTCCCCCTCAGGTGCTGTACCACGTGGACGTGCAGTGGGACTCTCCAGGAGGGAAGTACAGTAGTCGGCATTCTGCACACCTATGGACATTTTCCTACACCAGGAACATAAATACTGGCCCCTATTTGAAGCCAAAGGACAGAATCCGTTCCCTGACCCCCTTGGACTCTGTGTAATCATTAAAGCTGGCATCCCAGCAACTTCATTAATCTCAGATTCCAGGTTTCCAAATGTTCACCCTTACATGAACTTTTGTGTCATTAATAAATATAAAAACGTTTGTTGCAAAGGATACCACACCATCGAAGTCATCACCGCACCAGTGTAGAAGTTGTTTTAACCTTGTTTTATATTTCCCGCCAGACTGGCTTTCACCAATGAGGGAAGAATAAGTAGCAAAAATAACACCCTTTTTCACACTCCCATTATGTTTGGAAGAAATTTTTCCATACTTAAACTAAAAAGAAAAGAGAAAAAAATTAGGAAACATACTTTTCTCTCTGAAACATTTACCCCACCCCCACTTCTACAGCAGGAGGCTGGTAATCCGCAGTGGGCTGCTCAGGGAAGGCAAGACTCCCTGAGATCACAAACAAAATGTCTGATACACATGAGTGCACACACACAGTGTGCACACCCACACAAATGTGCACAACTTTACGGTGCAAGGGTCCAGTTCTCAGAGTCTCAAAAAAGTCTATCACCAAAAATGAGATTACAAACCAAACTCCCCTACAAAGGTCATATTTATTCTACAAATGTTTTCACACATTTAACAATATGCAAAGCACTGTAACTAAGTTCTGAGGGAAACATAAGAATTATTAATAGTTAATGTGCCCTCCTTCTTCAATTACACTGACTCAGAAATCAAAAATACTTTAGATACCAGTCACATGCTTTTGTTCTGAACAGTTAGTCGTCATTCAAGCTGTAGAACTCTACCTATCGGTCCAATCAGGAATGCTCACCCCGAAAAAGCCCTGGTGAGCAGGGAAACACCGAACCAACCTAGGACTCAGGTGGCAAGTAGATTTACATTACTTATTTTCAAAGGGCCAAAGGAAGGGACTTGCGGGACCCAGGTCTGTCTGATCTACCCTGTAACCCCAGCAATTTGTGTGAAGATGGAAAACAGTAAAGATTTGCTAAAAATTAAGATTCTAATCACATGAAGCTGTGCTTTAGACACTAAGACATGTTTTCTTCCACTTGACTGAACTGTGTTAACACGCACACAGGTACGGACACGCAAGTCCGCTCATTGGGTGCACAAGCATCTACACCAGTGTCCACACCGCATGGGCCTGCTAACGCTGCGACTGGCGTGCCACCTATCCACCCAGCTGGGTTAGCTGGGTTACATCCTGCCCTTTCGCAGAGATGAGTTTCACCCGTATACAGTAACAAAATAACACCGAGGACTAAAGAATGGAGAATAAACCCTGAAGAAAAACAAGAAGAAAGACAATAAACCCAGGATTATTTTGTTACAACCCCACCTGGCACCGTGTGTGACACACAGTCACCCAAGTACCGCCAGGGGCCAGTACTCATCAGGTTTTCCGTGAAATAACTCACTGAAACCTTGTAACAACCTTAAGGGAGTAGAAACGGATTATTCCCACATCATAAATAATAAGGCAGTATTTATTAAATGACCAGCTGAACAGAAAACTTTCATACCTTATTTAATGAATGGACCAAAATGTTTTTTGCTCCAATATCTCTCAAATCTCTTTCAGCATCATACTTTAAATCATTTGAAACACTGAACCTGCCACAAAAATAAACAAACAAATGCATAAATAAATGCACGTTCCATCGTTCTGGCAGTTTTCAGGAATAAATAAAACCAAGCCTGACAACTCAAAAAACATCCACCTGCTCGTAAAGAGCCCACCCCATGCGCCACCGAGAGCAGCATGCACAGACGCCCCCACAGCCCATCAGCACGCACCACAGTGCTCTCTTCCTGCTCAGCAGGTAGTTTTCGTAGATGATCCCAGCGATCGTCCTTCCTTTCCCTACACCAGCTCCATCGCCTATTAAGAAGCCAGCACGATCTCCATTAGGTAGGAATGTTTCATGTTGCTGCAAAAAACAGAAAAGGCTGGTAATTAATCTAATCTTTTTAATATTCTGGTGATTAGTCTTTCGTACATGGTTTTAGGGTTATATTCACATGACCTACGTTTACATAAATGGCATACAGTTTGGCTTAGTGCGGACGCTTTCTTTCCATTTACCACACATTCAGTCTTGCTCCCCTCATAGGCACCAAATAACTAACATAACGAATTGATGCCCACTCTTCCACGCCTTCTCCCACACTCGCACAACCAAAAACGAACTTTTTACATCATATACGTGTAGGGGGTGAGTGGCTACTTGGCCATTATTTAATTTACAAAGACAGAGTATGACAGAAACCCTTTAGAAACCACCGGCATAACTCTAACTCGCTGTTTGAAAAGCTGACACAACACCCGAACAATAACACCCCAGTTTACTCCATCACCCCCACAGGTGCAAGCTTTCAAAACTTTTCCAGCTTTCAGCCACTGCAGGGAAAAGCTGCAAGAGACAGCCTGTATGCTTTGTTCTTACCCAGTGTTCTACAGGCTAGACCCCCAGCAATGGCATTGCTGGCTCCAACAGCATGTGTACTGGAGTTCTAATACATACTCCCAGTGCACTCCGAAAGGTTACGTACGGCCTCTGTCATTTCCACGAGCAGTACACTCCCCACATCTGTGTTACCTCCATTTGATTTTTCAACACACAGAACACCCACAAAAATCACATGCACAAGTTTTTCATGCAAGTAAAACTTACCTCTGGGCTAAAGCAACTATGGTGTATAGACTAAGACCGAAAACAAGCAGGGCGTGCATCACAAGAGTGCTGCTCACCTGGGCTGCATACGTGATGGCCTCGAGCTGCAGTGCGGACAGCCAGCCATTGTCAATGGTCTCTTCAGAGATGGACGTTTTGTACCAAACATCAGGAGGAGTAACACTGGATAGAGAACTAGTTTCCACCACAGCGTCTGGATGACGTAGGCCAATTTTTACTAAATGAAAATTTTAAAATAGTTCATTTTAATTATTCTAGACAATATTTCCAGTTGTATTTTACGATACTGCACACTCTTCCTCCGACAGAAAACATGAGTAAATGAGTAACCGCGCACTCCAGGACGCCCTGAAAAGTCAGGATGTGTGGGAGAGAGCTGTTTAAGGCGGCCTGAGCCCCAGCCATTGCTCCTCTGGGGAGGGCCTGGCCCGGCCCGGTCAGGGGCTTGGCCACAGCTGCAGGTCGGCTCCTAGGCAGGTTGCCTGTGCGGGAGGCAAGCAACCAGTGTTTGTTCCTCTCTCCCCACCCTTTCCCCTCTTCCTAAAAAAAAAAAAATCAATAAAACACATCTTCGAGTGAGGATTTTTTAAAAAATAAGGTATTAAAAATTAAAAAAAAAAAAAAAAAAAAAACAACAACAAAAAACTCTCGGGTACAAAATTAAACAGCAACTAGTTCTCAAAAATGTATAAAGTGAACATAATTTAAAATAGGGGCCAAGAAACCTTTTCTATTTAAACGGTCAGGAAGCAAATGTCTGCAGCTCTGCAGGGCATCTAGTCTCTTTCACACCTACCAACACTGCTGCTTCAACCGCAGCCCATAAATAAACCAACGGGCATAGCTACGCTCCAATAAAACTTCATTTATAAAAACAGGCAATGATTCAGATTTACTTTGACGACCTCTGATTTAAAGAGCCATCAAAAAAAATTTCAATCCTTTTGTGAAGAGACTATTACTGGAAGGGAAGGACACAAAATTTCAGAAATTACAACCTAAAACTCATTATAAATGACCAGAGAAGTATGCGATCTTAGAGCCAAAACACGGTTGGTAATTAGAGATTTTTCGTTTAAGTGGTATTATTACTGGCTTTTTATGGAAAGCCAGAGTATACAAAGGACAAATTCTAGCCCTAAGTTTTTTTTTATCTTATTACTTAATTTAATGAAAACATGAAAATTTTTATAAATTTATTAATTTCCATGGCTATTACGGAAAAAAGGCAGAAATGATGTTACTGTAAACCACTGGATTCAAACAGCACATTTTATTTTGAAGACTGTCATGTTTTTATGATCCGTTTTAGATAAGCTCTAACTACTACATAAAGCTAAGACACACATTTATAATCTGTTAATATGAGCAAAATTTACTTGAAACAAAATAAAACCCAAGCTTTTTTGCTTGGTTTTAAAAAACTTCAACCTAAAACAAAGTTCTAAATTTGTGTAGCAAAAAGAAAAAATCCACAGTAAAACTTCCATGCAGGCATTTTTCAAACACATCTCAGTTTAAAATGTTACCAAGCATGAGCCCGTCAAACCTGAGGCACCCGCCCAACACTGCAAACCCCAGCAGACACCGATGCGCGTGGGGAAGCTGTCCAAGTTCAGGAGGCACCAGGAAATCTTTCATTAGTCTGACAAGTCCCCAGACGTACATTTTATTGGCATGTACTCAGCATAGGTTTCCGCATGACCCATCTCCTCTTCATCCTCCTCCTCTGGCTCATCTTCCTCTTTTACAACAGGAACCTTCTGCAGCACAGAGAGAGCATCGTCAATTCTAATTCCAGAGGCCAGAGGCCCAGTCAACAAAGAAAAACTCTGCTATAATAACACCCCCAATCTTCAGTCCTGGAAGCATGACATGCCATGCCACCTTCTACAGTCCCTGAAACTGGGGTCCCGCCTTGTGGCTTCCCTGCTGCTCCAATGATGAGCACAGACAAATCCATGACCTACTCGCACCCCTCACACACAAAGGGGTCACCACAGGGCCCCACCTCCCCTCCACCACCTCAAATGCTGGCCCTTTTCATTGTGCCCACTACCAGGCCTCCGTCCTCACTCTGCAGCCCAGGACAGGACAAGGGAAGGGTCTGGGGGTGGAGAGTCTAAGTGTCAGGCCCCACTCACCCTCTTCTCAGTTCACCTCCATCCGTCTCCTTTCCCGCTGAGCCTAACGCCAACATCCTAGCAAACTCGGGAGTCTGAAGGTCCCTCTGAATGACAGAGTTTACTACAGACCCCTGTACCCCAGACACAGTCACCACCACACTCAGGGTCCCCTATCAGCCACGGTCCAAACCCTGGCACGTCCGGCAGTGAACTGGAGCTACCAGTGACTACACCCGGGGAAGCAGGAAGAACCCAGACTAACCCAGCAGGCAGAGCAAAGGGTCACCCACCGCCAAGCGTTCCCTTTGTTTCTCTGGAGTGTGAAAGGGACAGGATGCAGAGGGACAAGGACAGATAGACCCTGAACAAACCGTTGTTCACTACCAGTAAAACCCCTAGGAAAGCTCTTTATGAACATGGGCTTGTTCAAGGAAAGGGACAGAGAAGTGGCTGTGAAGGCCAGTGCACCAAGGAGGCAGGAGGAGAGAGAAACCCAGCAGGACCTACAGAGAGAGCTGAGGGTAACATGGCAATGGAAGGTAGAGGCAGCTCTTCTTTCCTTTTTACCTGTCTATTTTCATGCAGCCTAGAGCAGAACAGGAAGGCACACAGATACTCAATAAATGTGGGAAGAAAGGGGCGGTGGTAGACAAACATCCAATCAATATCAACCCACAGAGAGCACAGGAAAAGGAAGGAAGGAAGGAAGGAAGGAAGGAAGGAAGGAAGGAAGGAAGGAAGGGAGGGAGGGAGGGAGGGAGGGAGGGAAGGAAAGACGGAAGGAAGGAAGGAAGGAAGGAAGGACGGACGGACAACTCCAAATGTTCTGAGAAAGCACGCCGAAATGAGATCCACTTTCAGAAATGGAAGACAGAATGGGGCTGGGTCAAAGCAGCAGATCCAAACCCTGGTTCTCCTCTCCTCCGATTGGGTGGTCCTGGGCAGACACCTTATTACATCCTGAGCCTTCCACCTTCCCCGTGACAGGAACACACACCATGGTAAGTGACCAGCCTCCTTCTATCTCCCTCTACCTTCTCTCTCCCTACATTCAAAAAAAATTTTTTTAAGTTAAAAAATAAATAATTTTAAAGAAATCACCAGGAGTACAATTAGAAGATAAGCTGGTAATACCAAAGGGTCACAAAATCTTAGAAACGTCTGGTAACATTTCTAAGCCAGCTGGATACAAAAGGGCAGCTGCCAGCAAGCTCAGGGTCAAGGAGACACACGGGAGGCAAGGAGACCACAGTGCCTGTTGTACCCGCCCAACACACAAAGCTCACGCTCACTGCTCAACTCCGGGCACGCTTCACCAGATGGGGAACGCAGGCCCACGGCTATCAGGCACTCCTATTTTTTAAGGGCACCTAGACATCGAGACTTCTATGTGTTAGCAAAAATTTAAAAATTTTCAAAAATTGTGGAGACCAAACAGAACACATGTATTCACTGGTCTTGGTCCACAGTCTGCAATGTGTTCAATGTCCCCTAACTGCTAGCATAATACAGAACTGTGGCAGATCATGGGCAATCATGGGCTGACTATGAACCTGAGCACTAACTGTAAACAATGTATCTTGGAGAAAAATACCACTCTCCAGGATGCTGCTGGCATGCAAGCATTCCACCCCGGGGACTGCCAGCACACGTTTTCCCGGTCCCCAAGCACAGCCTCTGGCACAGCTGCACTGCTGTCTCTAATTCCTGTCCCACCCCCAAGTCCCATAGATCCTCATACTATAATGTGCAGTCATCTCACACTGTCGTCTTCTTTTCTTCTCCCCTCACCCTCTCCAACCCCCCAATTTAGACCCTTATTACTTCCCTTCTGCATTACTTAATGAACCTCCTCTCAATCTCTCCTCCCACCCCACTTACCCTGAATCACTAGCAGGTCCCTCCACACTCCAGGGCTATTGCACCAAGTCCAAAGTCCTCCAAACTCAGCTCAGGACCCCCCAAAAGCCCAAACCAACCACTCCATCTTCCTGCAAGCCAAGTGCCTGGCCTCCAGGTCTATTAATGCTTTAATGTAGTTCCCTTCCTGAGATGCCACTCAGTCTCTCCACACTGAGCACCGACTGCCGCAGAGTGGTAAGCTGCTCTGTAACATGAGTCTTCCCGGGCCAGCACGACCTCACCTTTCTTCAAATGCATGGCCCTTGCTGTGAGCAGCACCACGTGCCTTCTTATTACTCAATTACTAGGACATGCGTTTGTCAGACTGCATGTTTCTTTGAGGGGAAGCCATGTAGGACACTTCTTGTAGAAACCTACCACACACGCTCAGTTTTACAACTGCGTAGTTATTGAGCAAATATTCAGAATCAACAGACTCAAAGCATGTAGCGTTTCCAAAGTGTAAGGAAAACATTATCATGTAACTAACTATTCATACCTAGACCGCTATGTGATCTGCCAGCTCATAAACAGCTATGCATGCAGGTTCAGTCCTAAAATGAACAGTTACCCAACACTTTAACTCCATGTCTGTTGTTTTTTCCTGTTCAGATTATCACAATAAAAAGATGTCAGTAGTGCATATAATGCTACACCATCCTGTCAATTTTGCTAGTTTTAACCACCTTGGTTAGAATACATTAGTTTATCCCAGTGAGGGTTAAGCTTAGTTTACGTAACTGAGTAGCCCACCTTCACCCAGAGAAAGTTTTCTGGGGCTGTCTTATTTTGCTCTTTACTGATTTGAGAGAGCGAGTCACAGACAGAGACACCGGCTCATCGCCGCACTTATTTATGTGTTCACTGGTCTGTGTGCTGACTGAGGATTGAACACATGTGCAGCCTTGGTGTGTCAGGATGACGCTGCAAACAACTGAGCTACGCAGCCAGGGCATCTGAGGATTGCTGAGAGCACTTTTAGCCAAGTGTACTTTCATACCACACAAAAATACAGACACAGCTTTAACACTCACCATGGTCGGGGAAAAACTCCTCATTTTCATGTCATTTATCCATATTCTTGCTACTTCTTTATTAGAAGACTCTTTCTTTATTGTACCATTGCTTACATCAGCTGAAGAAGAGAGTCAATTTATATTTTAGAACAAAATCTCAATTTCTTTTCCTACAATTTCTTTAAAAATTCAGTAGTTTACCCACTTCCCAAACTGAAAAACACCAATCTGCTTATCACTAACTTAAATTAAGCGTAAGAATGAAAACATTCAAAGCTGGGTACCATTATGGAAGAATTAGCCTTAAAAACAAATGTGTGCACAGAAAATATGAAAACCAGTTATCAAAAAGACACCTTAACCAGACCTGTTTGATAGTTCATTTCAATACAAATGCCACAAGCTGGCGTTTTACTTTAAGATTTTCATCTGGTTCAGTAAAATCAAACACACACCTAGTGCTCTCACCGAGACAGAGTCAGTCTCACCAGGTCTGATGGTCCTAATTTTCAAGGCAAAATAACTATTTCCAGAAGGGAAAGAAAAAACAACTGGGAGCTCTGTTTTCCTTTCTCTACACACTCTTAGGCACAGCAAGAGAAACCCTAATCTGAGTGTCAGCAAAGCGCAATTGCTGGTCAAGGAGCCCAGAGCCTCTGTAACTAACTGGCCTCCATCTCTAGGTGTCCCAGAAGCGTTCTGGTACCCAGGGTTCTTGAGATCAGTGTAAAAATCACACCAGGGACACTATTAGCATCCTGTCTATTCTATCAACAGATGGGGAGTATTTGGGGGCCTGTCACTTGGGGAGTCCAAAATGACCAGGATTAAAGTGTCGACAAACAAGGAATGCTGGAACAGAGGCAATGAAGTCACTGTCATTGTGGGGCACAGTCTGACCCACAGAAGTGTAGGAGAGCCAGTGAACAGGTTGCAGAGTGACAGACTGGGCTCCAGTGACAGACAGGAACCCAAAGACAGACTCCAATGGCTCAGGGCTCTGAAAGGGGCGAGGGCCACACAGATAAGAGATAAAGAAGAACATGCAACACCTTGCTCTCTGCAGTTTCATACTTCAACGTGTTCCCCTTTCAGTAAAAAGATGACCTTCTACAACACAAACGTATGCTTATCTTCAGTGTTCCCTTACTCTTCCTCAGCCCTGGCCTAGTCTAACAGTTTCCCAGGCTTTCACACAAGGACACCCTGATCTGCAGTCCTCAGTCTTTGGAAGTAACTGTCCTGCATGCGAGAGGAGTCGCTGCACCAGCCATCGCTCAGGTAGCTCTGCGCTCTCCTGTGTCCTGCTGCACTCCCTGGACTCCTCCTCACGGAGCACACCTCTCCTCTAACTCATGAAAGCACACGCCGAATGATGGAGTAAAATGTGATCCTCGGAGAGCCACTCCCATGGAGGCAGCAGTCTTTCTCCTCATGCAACCCACAAACGTTCATGAAAAACAGTCTGCACTCACTGATCACCTCCAAGTCTCCCAAGAGCCACCTCAGATGCTGCCCTGCACCCCGGCTGGGTCAGGGCCCCAGTCCTGCTCCCCACAGCAGAAAACAGCCATCAGCCCAAAGACAGTCAAGAAGACCTCACAATTATTTAGTCCAGGACGGTGACACTGAGAGTAAGACCACAGCCAAGGAGCACAGCAGTGCAGACCCAAAAATAAAGATGAGAGCATCTGGTACTTTAATTGCCTGTTACTGGAGACAGTTCTGTATCAGCCTACAAACACTTTCTGCACCCCTTCCTTCAGAATGCCCCCCACTCTCTACTTTATAATCACAAGCATATTTCAACTGCCAAAGCAGTCAATTCTGCCACAGAATCAGATAGTGGTCTATAGCAGGTATGAAAACTTACCTACCACTACCAGAAAAATAAAGCAGCTGTTTGGAAGGAGGAACTATCCTACTCAAAGCCCATCACCTCATTTGAGGAGCCTGATGGAATGTGCTAGTATAAGATAGTGGTCAGCTCAGAACATAACTGAGGCCAGAGCAAGCATCTCCAACAGTGCCCATCACAGTATAAGTCCATGACAGGGACTCAAAGACTATTTAGTTCAATGGAGAAGACGAAGAAAAAAATATCCCTATTAAGAATTCACATTTTTCATTTTCTAAAAATATATTACTAAAACTTGATATAGCCAGAACTAAAAAAGACAAATTCATTCTATTTTACCCTTAAAAATGACCTAACTGCACTGAATACAAAGCCTTCTCTGAGCACCACACTTAAAATTGTGACCTCTCCCTGCCCCGTGAGCCACTTCCTGGCTCTCCCCACAGTGCCCATCCCCAGTGCCCTATGAAACACACACCTGGTGCAGCTCCACCAGGGTGCAAGCTCCACGAGAGCAGAGGCTTGAACAGTCTTCCCCTCAGCCACAGCCTCAAAACCCCAGAACAGCGCTTGACGCATAGGCATTCAACAACTATTTGTTGAATGAATGAGCAACAACAAAAAAAAACCACTCCAGGGAAGAAAACTAACTATAAAATCTACATTCTTTATGCATAAACAAATTCCTAAAAAGGTGCGCTCAAACCACTGCTGCGCTTTTCTCCTCCACATCTAAACCTATCCTTAAAGTATTAAGGATCAGCTAGCAGTAATGGTTGTACGATTCCGTGACTACACCAAAATCCACTCAATTGTGTATTTTAACAAGTGGGTAACAATAAAGCTGTTATTAAAAAGTATTACGTGAGTTCACCCTTCAAAGAAAATGTAGTATTATTTTATAATGAGAGAATGTACACATTTTGAAAGAGAATTTCCTAAAAATACAACTACCCACAAGCAATGAAGCCAGTGACAGGCGAACCATGAGACTGTGAAGAATGTCTGAATTAAAGTATCAAACTATCAGTTTAAAAGCCTGTGAACCTCAAGCATGGTCCAAAGACCACTGGCAACAGCACCTCCAACAAGTTATTAGAGATGCAGAATCCTGGACCCCATCCCAGACCTACTGAACTGACTGATTCTGAACAAGATCCCCAAGTGAATCACAGGGGATCATAAAGTTTGAGAAGCACTGGTTTAAAGACTGAGAAAAATGTTCACCGGTTATTCACAATACATAAAACTGAGATCTCATGATGTTGACGAAGCCACTTGGTAATTCCACACTTCATTTCAAAGCTAAATGCTAAGGCTTCTGAACTTTGGCTTCTCTTGAACTGTACAAAGACTGAGTATCAAGGACAGACAACGCACACCACTGAAAACAAAAAGACTTACTAGCTGCTGTTGCAACAGGCTGAGCAATATTAGCTGGTGGCTTCAGTTTCATGAGTTCATTCAGACTGTTATTTTTTAGCAGGTCCTTCAGTTGAACCTGGTCCTTTGAAGGTGCGGAGGTCACAGCATTCCGTGCTGCTGGTGCTGAGACTGAAGGGCGTGTGTTTGCAGTGGTCTGGATGAACTTTGTCAAAGTGATGGTTTGCCTGCTCGTTGTTATAGGTGGTGTTTTAGTCATTACAATGGTAGATCCCAAGGTCGGAAGCTGATTTATCTGATTCAGCACAAATGTTGTTGTAGATGGAGGCTGCTGCTATAGTGAAAAGAAAACCACATGTATCACACCACTGAAAAATGCCTTCTTCTCCAATATAGCCTATACCCATAAACACAGTACGCCATGTAAAATCCAAAACAGACTTTCATTCTTGCCTAACCATTAGCACTTCATCTTAATTAAATATGAGCCAAATAAAGTACCAAGTTAAAACACACCATTCTGAGGAAAGAAAGTACAGGGGTGGTGTGACATCTTATATTAACTGTCGGGGTGAGCAACCGCCACATGGGACGTGCAGTAACCCTACAGAACATGAGGGCCAGGAGCAGGAAGAGTGTAAAATCCCAGCACCGCCCCAGCGAGGGAGATGAAATCAGGAACGTCCCAACACCTGTGGAAGCCCAGGCTCTCTGCGGACCACTTTCCGTTTCCAGCACTTCACGACTCTTATCCAATGCTCTGTTCACTCTCATACAGACTACACGAATGTTTGGAACTTAACAAGATAAAACCATTGAGCAAGGTTTTAAATTCCCGCATCACACAAATGACCCAGCTATGTAAGTCACAAACACTGGCGATAATGTGAGCGCTGCCTCTGAACCTAAAACAAAGCTGCACAGCGTTTTCACAGGGGAGGGGGAGGAGCTGGACGAAAATGGAAAAAAGGTCAAGATTTAAGGATAACAGGACGTCTGTGACTATAAGCGACTACAGTATAACTGAGATACTTTTATAAATTTAAGTATCTTTCTACTTCCTTTCCACCTCAAACTACCTTATTTCTCCATGATGCCTTTAACAAGAATCTTCTAGCTACTAATCACTTTTACATAAATCTCTCAAAACAGTAATTTACCACAAGTTGTCCAATTTTAACCAGTTTATCCAATAATTTTATACCACTCAACTTAAGTTAATAGCTGCTATATTTAAGGTAAGGTCAGAGAAAATCTATATTTAAAGCATAATTATAGCCACATAAAAGTTATATATACTGACAAGTATACTGGCATAATCAATAAAATATAATAAAGGAAAAGAAAAAAGTTACATATACCAATGAACAAAAGCTGAAATAAACAAGCAAAATTGAAAAGTGCAGTGGGGTAATGCAGTTGATCTTTTATTTCATAAATTTTGTATCATTTGAAATACATTTCTGTTTTGTCCAAATTATCTTTTGAATATAACTATGATAAGAATGGAGCAAATATTTTTACAAAGTAGGAGATGAGAGCAGAATATTGTGAAAGAAGTAGCAAAAAGCAGAACTACTGAGATAACACTGTTTCATATGAAAGCTTATGTTCTCGCTACACTCCTAAACTATTTCAGGAGTAATGCCAAATCTAAATAATTCTTACCCTAACATTTAACAGTGCTGGACTAGGTACCGTCTCTGGTTCTTGTTTAACAGGAGCTGCTGCTTCAGTCTCCAAACCTAGTTCTAACGTACTGAGTGGCACTGACTGGAGAGAAAACAACATTGAGAAAAATAAAGAATGACACAGTGAATTCCATTTCAAGAACAAGAGATGTATTTATTTTATTAAAACAAAGAGCCCTGGCTGGTGTGGCTCAGTGGATTGAGTGCCGGCCTGTGAACCAAAGGGTCGCCGGTTTGATTCCCAGTCAGGGCACATGCCTGGGTTGCAGGCCAGGTCCCCAGTTGGAGAGCGCACAAGAGGCAACCACACATTGATGTTTCTATCCCTCTTTCTCCCTCCCGTCCCCTCTCTAAAAGTAAATAAATAAAATCTTAAAAACAAATAGAATAAAATAAATAAAACAAAGAATGTCAGCCTTTACTTTCAAACAGAACATAAGAGCACGGATACCAGGTTAGAACCACCGTCTCTGCAAGCACAGCATCTTCACAGAATCACACTAACACCAGATCTCCCTTTTGCCTTCAGAAAATGTGTATAGTGAAACTCGGAAAAATGTTCCTATTCAGTATATAGAGAAAGACTATTACGGAGATTAACCATCCTCCTAGAAAACTCTATAAACAATTCATTTCTTACTTTACACATATGGCATAGCAAAACAAAAAATGCCTCAATTTTCACTGCAAATGTTTTCCACCTCATGAGTTAAGACTAATACTAACATAAAGAAAACCTTCAACCCTGGCTGGTGTGGCTCAGTAGATTAAGCGCCAGCCTGGGAACCAAAGGGTCGCTGGATTGATTCCCAGTCAAGGCACACGCCTGGGTAATAGGCCAGGTCCCCAGTAGGAGGCACACAAGAGGCATGTTGATGTTTCTCTCCTACTTTTTCTCCCCCACTAACCCTCCCTATAAAAATAAATAAATAAATTCTTTTGAAAACCTTCACATGCATATTTAAAATAAGGTTTAATATTTTCTTTTATAAGTACAAATTAAAATGAAGAAAACCCCTACTTTTCAGAGGCTTAGGAAAACTCTCACTTACCTGGTGAACCGGAGGGGGGGGTGTTGGAGTTGCAAGCCCTGCATCTCCACCATCAATATCGAAGAGGTCATTTGGACTAATTCCACTCTCACTCAAAGCAGCAAGCAGTAAATCTTGCCCTGGCTCCACCATCTTTAGAACAAAATATTAAATATTAACATAACAAACTTAAAATGACAATTAACTCTCTTCTACACACAAACCAACATTTTCTACCTGACCCACCCATTCAGTATTTATGAAGAACTTGAAGCATATTAGTCAAAGAGGATAAAAATAGCCTCTGATCCCCCAAATCCACATTAAGATAGAAGGGACGGAACAGTCTGAAAATCACTGCAAGAGTGTGTCCATAAGATGCTGTGGGAACCAAAGGAAGCACTGCACTTTGCTTAGGGAGGCAGGTCACGAGATGACCATGGGTAGAGCTGAGTCTCAACAAAGAAACTGCCCTGGGGGGCCAGGATTTTCAGGACAGTGTACTGGGTCTCCTGCAGGCGTGAGCAACACTAGCCCTCTTCAGGACCACCAGCAGTGGGGACCTTATGGAACTGCCAGGGCAGACCAGGGGGGCCACTGCACTGCGCCAGTGGGGCGCAAAAACGAAGAAGGGGGCATGGATTTCAAGATATTCAGAAAGGAGATTCCCTAAGACCAGGTTTAATCAAAAGCTCAAAACGGGAGAACTTTTTAAAAAAAAGAGTTGATGGATAATTAGAAAAGTAATCAAAAGTTGAGCGCAGGAGACCTGAAAGATGAGCTGTATGGATTTTAGGGGAAATGCCTACGTAGAAAAAAGCAAATACATTTCACGGTAAAGTTTCCCAACTCTCCTGGTAGGAGCAAGATCCAAGTATCCTGCCACCAACAAGGAGCGAAACCCCAAAAGAGCTTTCTCAGTTTTAACTTTTCTCATGAATGTATTGAAAATAACCAATTTATGTACACAAACGTACTTATGGGAAATCTGTCATTTTTCTCAGAAAACTAATTTCATGTTATAGAAATAACACACTAATTTTCAGTTGGTCCCTTTGTTCTCAGACTACACAACAGAACTAAATGCTAGTGTTTTGTTATGTCCTACACAAAGAACGCCGTGACGACTCCAATACCCAAGGACTACAGTACTGGATGAAAGCTCAATATGTAACCAAGAAACCCTTCACTAGGTAGGTCTATGTCACACATACTTGTGTATCACACAGAAAAAAGTTATAACGGACACATGAATGAATTTAAGGTAGAAAACCACAGACATCCAGAATTGAACCTAAGGGCAGACTCACTGTCTCAAGGATGTGAGGAAGGACAGAGAGCCCAAAGACTTACCAGAGAAAGGGAAAGAAGTCTAAGGAAGACCACAGCTTGAGCAGGAAGGTGGAAAGAGAGGGAGTGGATAGTGACAAAGAGTCCTGTATAAGCCTGACATGGTGTCAGGCTCTTCAAGCACATCACAAGAGCACGAACCAAAGCAAGATAAAAAAACCGAGGCTCAGAAAACTTTAATTACCTGGCCAGTGTCGCCCGCCCACATCTAGATGGTTCAAAGCCCATTTGTTATCTTTTCAATGCTTAGATCAAGAAGTCAATGCTGGCCTTACCAGGTGTCTCAGTTGGTTGGAGCACCAAAAAGTTGCGAGTTCAATCCCATGTCAAGAAGCGTAAGGGAAGCAACCCATCACTTTCTCTCTCACACTGATGTTTCTCTCTCCCCCCCTTCCTTTCTCTCTAAAAATCAATAAGCATATCCTTATGGTGAGGATTTTTTAAAAAATTTAAGAAGTCAATGTTGGTAACCTTTAAGTTTCAACACTTAAAACTGGACGAGGATGGAGTCTTAGACAGCAAGATGGAAATAGTATGAAAGAACTACTATCAGAGACTATCAGCAGAAATATCCCAACATGCACTTAAAATAAAGTGAATCCATTTTTCTAATATAGACATAGTTGACCATACTTTACAAATTATCTAAGTACACAGTAAAAATATGTACCATAAGAACTTAAGCAATGCTTTAAAAAACAATTTCAATCTGTGGGAATAGGGGTTCTTGGCCCACTTGCTCTGGCTAATCTTGCCCTAAATTAATAGAACTTGAGACTATCAAAATGTCATCCTCTAGAAGTAAATACTGGAAATAGTTTATTTACATTTGAAACAAAAACACATTGTTTTAAACCAGTGACTGGTAATCTACAGATCACAGAATGCTTGAAGGTCCCAGAGCCCATTAATTCATCAGATATGCACCAAGCCTTGTCTATTTATACTCAAAAGTACAGAAATGTTACTAATGAAACAACAGAAAAAATTCACTGAAAAGTGTTACTGAATTAATGAAAGCTTTCTGAAACATACTTTTTAAACAATGAGCATTAAAAGTACAAAAATATCTTTGCCCTAGCTAGTATGGCTCAGTGGACTGAACCAGCCTGCGAATAGAAAGGTCTCCGTTTTGATTCCTAGTCAGCGCACATGCCTGGGTTGCGGGCCAGGTCCCCAGTTGGAGGTGTGCAAAAGGCGACCAATTGATGTCTCTCTCACACATTGATGTTTCTCTCCCTCCCTTTCTCTCTCCTTTCCTCGCTCTCAAAAGGTAAATAAAAATAAAATCTTTAAAAAAACCCAAATCCTAAGACTACCTGTAGATTATACCAAATTGCCATGAAAAGTAGAATTCGTAATTGCTATTAAACTTAGCCCTGCTTATGTTAGTTGAGAGTTGCTTTCACATGTTGACAACATATAATTAAAAAATATATATATTTTCACGGAAGGGAGGAATGTGGGGGAGAAACTTTTTGGTGTTCAGACCAGAAATGATGGCACCAGTTACCCACTCACAATTCACTCAGAGGAGCCACAACCTGAGACCTCTGATCTGAGCAGTGACCTCATACTGACGTCCGTAAAAGACATTTTTTTACAAGCTATTGATAAAAAACATTTTCACTTTTCATACGTTTTACACACGAACAAAATCTAGGGATCTCTTCTCTCTCAGCCAAGTGGGCACAAATTCCCTAGCTGCACTTTTTTGCAGTGAGGCATAAAAGGGACGGAGAGGGGAGAGCTGTGCCGTTCTCTCCATTAGGCAACACTCATCACACCTAATCATATTCCTGTTTTGAGATTATTAGACTCACGGAATTTAAACACTCTGGCTGAGAGAGCCCTTAAAAGGTGATACTACCCAATTTTCTCCTCCTCAGTTTACAACTAAGTAGGATTTATTCCTGAGGGAAAATATTTTCACTCTATACCAACGTATAAATACACAAGTACATATAAATACACATATAAACATACAAGTACCATATAAATGCAAATACTGTTAGGTGTAGAACTGTGTTACAATGTGTCAAAAAGGATTTCACAGACCTCAGATGACATTCAATATGTAGCAATCTAACAAACTCAAAAGTTACTAACAGCACTGATTCTATGGCATCTCAAACAATGGATAACACAATGGCTCCATTTTTATCACAAATACATTTGAAAATATCACCTATTTCAAAACAGTACACTATGAAAGCAACAATGACAAATAAGAAACAAGGACACAGGAGTAGAGAGAAACTAAGAGCCATCCTTGGCAGGAAGAGAATCCCAAGGAAACAATAGCCAATCGGAAGAATGAAAGGATTCAGTTCCCACTGGGAAGACCAGCACTGAAACCCATCAGCAGGGACAAGGTTTCTTTTGTTGAAACTAACACAGATCTTTCTAGTCTCTGCTCTGGCCAGAGAGACACAAGGGATGAGTCTGCAGCAGCGGCAGCATACTACAGAGGTTGAGGAGGCTGTGGAGTCCAACAGAATACATAGGTTCAAACACCGGCTCCATCATCCACTAGCAGCATAACAGGATCAAGTAATATTCTATGGCTCAGTTTCCTCAACTTCCATGGTAATAAAACATAACCTACCTCATAGGATTGCTGCACTATTTGAAATAAATGTTAGCTATTATTGTTTTGATAGTATCATGTCCAAGAAATGTCTTCTTCCATATTGCTGATGCAACTGTATTTCCCAGAATACAAACTATTTGTTGGCAATCTATTCAATAATCAACTTCTACATTAGTTCTATAAAGTACTAGTTCCCGTTTTACCTAGTGTCACACATCCAGCTTATTCATTTGATCGGTTAGTGTCTTGGGGACAATAACAGACACCTTTAAATGTGCACAGAAAATACTACTTGGTAAGTATCTGCCAGAATAACAAAAAAATTTTTTTTCTCATTACTTAATAGTGCCAAGCATGTCTGATTTTTGATTCAGCTTCAAGTTTGCTTTTATGCAGCCCAGATGTGATGACTGACATATAGTTTAAGAATCTGAAAGGCCCTGGGTGGTGTAACTAGATGGATTGAGTGCAGGCCTGGAAACCTTGAAAGGTCGCTGGTTCCAGTCCGAGTCAAGGCACATTGCAGGCCAAGGTCCCCAGGTGGGGGCGTGTGAGAAGTGACCAACAGATCTCCCTCTCTTTATCCCTCCCTTCCCCTCTCTAAAAATAAATAAATAAAATCTTTAAAAAAAAAAGAATTTGAAGAATAATGATCCACTTAGTATTTAGCTGATACAGTCCATCGACAAGTATTTATTGTCTACTGATAATAAATTTCTCACTTAAGAAAGTGAGAAAAAGGATCAGTATGAAGTTCCTCAAAGTGGGTTTTATTTACCTAAAAAGATATAATTTGTATTTTTTAAACACCTAATTCTCAAGGGAGCAATTGCTCAAAGTGCCCCTCCTCCCACTCTCATTGCAAAACCTATAGGAAGCAAGGGTTCACAAAGGATCTGTAGATCATGAATAACTTTCCAAAAACTCTTTACAAAAGAAACAGAAGAACCAGGTGAGGAAATGAAACTGATCACCTCCATCACATTCACATAGTCAGCCTTCTTCAGGTTTAGTATAGAGTTGGACTTTTTTCTCTTTTAATCCTCAAGATAGTCCATGATTAAATGCTGCCCATTATCCCCTTGTCGAAGATGAGAAACTGAGGCCTAGAGAAGACATGTAATAAGGTAACAACAAAGCCAGAGTGAAGCAGAATTACAAAGGTAAGAAGGTCTGACACCACATTCCTCTAAGATTCCATACTCTTAACCTTATACCAGTATTTTTCAAACTTCTGGCCCCAATGTAGTAGATTGCACAATCAATTCAGCAAACCACAACCAGTATTCTTGAACATTTCAGCATAGAAACAAAAAATTTGTGCATAGCATGTAGCGAGAGATGTTATTTCATGACATGAGTTTTTCAGTTCCATGCATATATATGTACTAAGTCACAATGTAAAACTTCTTACCTTAGCACTCAATAAAAAGGTTTGGGGGAAGATGCCCTGTGCTATATGGTGCCTCCAAAAAAATAAATAAGCAAGTTAATGTGATGGTTTTTTTAAAAAGATGTTATTTGTTTATTTTTCAAGTGAGGGGAAAGGAGGGAGAAATACCAGGAGAGAAACATGAGCATGAGAGAGGTAGGTAGATACGTTGCCTCTCGCACGCCCTCAACTGGGGACCTGGCCAGCAACCAGGCATCTGCCCTGACTGGGAACTGAACTGGCGACCTTTTCGTTCATAAGCCGATGCTCAATCCAATGAGCCACACCAGTCAGGACTGATGGGTTCTGTACTGTATCTTATTCATAAAATAGGCTCTGCTCTTAAAGAGCCTCTGTTTTCCACCTTCAGAAAATTCAACCACAAAGTGAATCTGTCAATTAGCATTAAAAAAAAAAAGAACATAGCAAAGACCTTAGGATTACATCATCTTGGTTATTAATTTACTATTTAATGTGAAAGCAATTCCTCTCAAAAAGCATCTTTACTTTTGGCAGGCAAAGCGTGGGAACTCACAGAGCCTCGTAAAAAGTCAGATCCCTCAGATCTGAATGTGTATGTTCTTCACAGGTGGCAGGTCTGAAATCAAAGCTCAATCTAGATACTGAGAAACGGCAACACGTATCTATAGCTTCAGGCGAATCTTTTAAAATTTTTTATTGATTTTATGGAGGGAAGGGGGAAGGAGGCAGAGGCAGAGAGAGAGAGAGAGAGAGAGAGAGAGAGAGACACAGACAGACAGACATCGATTTGTTGTTCTACTTATTTGGTTGCTTCTTGTATGTGCCCTGACCGGGGATCAAACTTGCAACCTTGGTGTACCAGGACAATGCTCTAACTAATGGAACTATCCAGCCAGGACCAAGAATCATTTTTTAAAAAGCAGGTAAAAGAATCTCCATACGGCCCATGTTAAAATAGTAATTTCAGCAAAACCTTTGAAACATGTAACACTGGCCCTGGCTGGGTGGCTCAGCTGTTTAATAGAGAATGAACCCGACAGCCAAAGCTGCAGGTTAGATCCCAGTCAGGGCACATACAAGAATCAGCCAATGAATGCATAAGTGGAACAACAAAATTGATGATTGTCTCTCACCAAAAGTCAGTAAATTAATTTTTTTTTAAAGACTTAATTTATGTTTTTAGACAGAGAGGAAGGGAGGGAGAGAGGAAGAGAAACATCAATGGGTGGTTGCCTCTCACATGCCCCCCATGGGGGCCGGCTGCAACCCAGGCATGTGCCCTGACTGGGAATCTGGGAATCGAACTGGCCTTTGGTTCTCAGGCCAGCACTCAATCCACTGAGTCACACCAGGCAAGGCTAATTTTTTTTTTTTTTAAATACACATAACCCTGACTCCCATAGCTTGGTTGGGTAGCTGTCCCACAAAGCAAAGACTGCCTATTGATTCCTGGTCAGGGTACATGCCTGGTTTGCAGGTTCCACCCTAGGTCAGGATGCATTTGAGAGGCGACCAATTGATGTTTCTCTCTCACACTGATGTCTCTCCCTCTCTCTAAAAATAGTCTTTAAAAAAAAATAAGCCCTGGCTGGTGTAGCTCAGTGGATTGAGCACAGGCCTATGCAGCAAAGGATAGCAGTTAGATTCCCAGTCAGGGCACATGCCTGGTTTGCAGGCCAGTTCCCGGCAAGGGATGCATGAGAGGCAACCATACACTGATATTTCTCTCCCTCTCTCTTTCTGTTCCCCCCTAAAGATAAATAAATAAAATGTTTAAAAATAAATAAATAAATAAATAAATAAATAAAAATACTTGTAAAATTGCCTGACATAACATTCAATGAATGAATGAACAAACTGCAAGCCACTAAGCCTTTCTTTTTAACCCAGCAACTAATATAAAACTTACTTAAAACTGTTAGAATAATCATGTGGCATAAAGTTAGACTGGGAGATAAAAAGCAGAAGCCAGAGAAAAATTAAAAATGTCTTACTCTTCGTAAGGTACTATTCGGAAACCTTTTTAAACACTAAGATAAAACATTCCCTTGCTTACAAAACTAATGTCCCACTCCAGGCACTAGTACCAAATCCTGCATTTTATCCTAGAAATGCTGTAGCAACTTTCTTTTGTGAAACGATGATGGTTTCCCCCGCAGCTTTTGAAAACCAGTTCTGCTGGCCACCGGTTCAGATCTGCCGAAAATAACTTGGAAAAAATGCGGTCCCTCCCCTCTGTTAGCTGGCTTCGCGTGTCTGCACAGTCCGGGCTGCGGGCGCTGGGGCAGCTCTGGCTTTGACAGCGCGTAGCGTCCTCCTGGCGACCCCGTTTGGCGCCCCATTCCGTCTCTAACTCTGATCGTCTAGAGAGTACGAAACATTTAACTGACCATAAACTGCCAATAATCAACTTTCAAAGGTCAAAGGCGACCCAGTTTTCCACCTTCCCTCATCAACACGTGTTCAGTACAAACTTCCGGGTGGTGTTACAATTGGCTGCGCAATTCAATGGGTAACAACGTTGCTTTCCTAGACTCCCATTTTCTCACCCGTTCTTTTCCCACGTTTCTCCACCAGCGACTCCCCAAAACAAAAGCCGCCCACAGTAAACGGAGCACGCCCATGAAAAGAGCTTCTCTGTGTGAGGATCAAGTTAGTGGTCCACAAACATTCCCCAAACAGAAGCACAAAGCCGGGATGGAAAGGGGAGGAGCTGCACGGGCAGGAAAGAAACAATCGCAAGCTCGGGAACATCCACAGCTCCTCAGCGGTTAAACCGATCCCAAACCACTTCTGGGAAACCACCCGCACACGCTGCTTTGGGGAACTTTGAGTTCTAGTTATGCCTAACACTCTCAAAGTAAGCAAACCCCAACCGCCCTTCCCCTGCACACAGATGTAAGGGTCGGGAGACAGGCGAGCTCGCTGGAATCAAAATTGCCCTCAAGACCGGGTGAGGCGTGAAAGGGGTCCCCACGTGCCCCGCGTCCCTTCCCCACAGTCCCGGAGGCCAGGTGATCACAAGCTGCCGGTGCGGGGTCCAGAGTTGGGGCGACCCTGTCGCCTCCCGCACTCGCCCTCAACCGGGAGCAATCCTCCCGCAGCAGGACTTTTGAAGGATTGCGGAGCTCACTTTCCTGCGGGTCCCGGACCTCGCAGACCCCGTGTCGAACGGGGCAAGGAACAGAGGCGACCCAAGTGGAGCCTGAGCCGGGGTCCGCACACCCTGCCTCCCCGCCCAAAGAGAGTGCCTCCGGCCCGGGACAGCGGGGGCCCGTCAGCCCCACGCGCGGCGACCACAGGGCCCGGCGCTGACGGGCGGAGGAAGCGAGCGCGGCAGGGAAGCCGCCGGAACCGTGACCCCGAGGCCCCCGGGACGAGCAGCTGAGGGAGAGGCGAAGGAGGCCCCAAACCGGGGTGAGGTGGCGGCCCCCCCCAGCCCGGCCCCGCACAGCTCCCTAAGGAGGGTGGGAGTGGGAGGCTGTCCGGGAGAACGAGTGCAGAAGCAAAAGAGGATTCAGGAGAGGACTTACTTTCCCCGCGGGATGCGACGCCGGTACAGCTTCTCCCGGGCAGTAAGAGCTTGAAGAACCACAGGCAACAGGAGCGGAGGCGGCGGTGGCGGCGGCAGCAGCGGCGTCCGGCTCTGCCTACCTCCCCGCCGCCATCTTGACGCCCCTCCCCCCAGCCCCCCGCCCCGCCAGGAGCGGAGGGGGTGGGGCGACGGATGAGGCGCCGCGCGCGCCGCGCGCCCCACGTGACTTCCTCCCTCCCCCACCTCGCTCCCCCGCGCCCCTCTCCGCCCCGCCTCCCTCTTAGGCAAAGGGAGATGATTTACCCCCCCCATCTTGACCGCCCCTGCCTTCGCCGCCAAACACGGACTCCGCCGGCTCCCGTCGCCCTGGTACCAGTGGTTGGATCCAAGGAAATTCCGGAACCCAAACGGTCCATTACCGCGACTCCTGGGTGGGAGAGGGTGAGGGGGCCGGGTCTCCGAGAAGGGGGAGGGGGAAGGCGAAGGCCGCTGAGGAGAGTCACGTGTGTACTGCTTCCGCTGGAGCTCGAAAGCCCTCGCGAGAACTTCGTTTCCCCTCCCTTTCTACCCCGCTGGCTGTCGGGAAGAAGGTCCGAGGTGTGGGTGCCACGCGCAGGCCCGCTTGTGGGCCGGGCGCATGCGTTCTGCTCCTAGTTTCAAAGTCGAGCTAGGAGGGGCCCGAAGCTGTTTTCAGATCCCCTTTGGTGTGTGTCTTCGGCCCGGGAAGTTACTTACTGGCTTCTCTGTTACTTTGGAAATCTTCACTATGTAGTCAACTCTAGAAAAAAATGTTCGCATATGCATTGCTTGTTCGGTCGTTCAAAGCACTTTATTCATGATGAAACCCCAAGGAACTCGGGGCCCTTCGGAGGCCGATACGATTATCATATCCTAAGGAGTGTGAGTGACACCGTCAGCCCCAATTTTGCCGCGCACACACTCGGTACCCCGAAGAAACTTTTGCCCTCAGTGATTGCTGCAGAGTGCCTTGACTCAGTGCCTCTGGTCTGTCGCTACCACCTCTCACTTTCCTTAATGACCTAACAGAATAAACACATTTACTTCTTGGTAACCCTTTTGTAAAGTCATTCTGGGAATACTGTTTGACTGTTGCTTAGGTAATAGGCATGCCTGGTTAATTCTTGCCCCCTACTGGCGGCTCATCGTACTCGCCTTGTGTTGAAAGGAAACCATGGCGTTGGGACGCTTGGAGGTTAAGGCGTGAGGTCTTCAGGACAAACAGGGCGGGGAGTCACAGCAAGAATAATTATGAATCTTCCAACCTAACGTTTATAGACATAAATACGTATTGTATATGTGTATCCACAGAGATAAACTAATTGCTAATACCTTTACTTCCATTATTTCATTTAATTCTCACACACAAAAATCTATAAAAGTAAAAATAGTTCCCTAAGAACAAGACCTTCATCTGTCGTGTTCACTGCTATCCTCTGGACTAGTTTATGGCCTAGTGTAGGTGACAACAATTACAAATCTGTCACGTTGTGAAAGGAGGAAAAAATATGGAGGGATGCAGCAAAGAAATCTAAGTCACCGTAGTTAATGCACCAGCGTCTTCCAAGCTTGGTTGGAGCAATTCGGTCTCAGAGTGGCTCCCACACCGCAGCTGCACACGAGGACCACATGAGGACTAGATCCCGAAAGCAGAGGTCTGACCTAGAAACTCACACCCTTTGCATTGCTTTATAAGCATCCAAGCCAGATCCTTGCTGCCATCTCTGCATAAGCTCTACCTTGAACCAACATAGAAGAGTGGTGTGTCAGTGGACATTTACAATACAGCTGTTACATTTGTGTGTAACGTGTGCACAAGAAGTTGTGTCGCAATGGGAACTGAGATGCTACTGGAAGCAATTCAGGGAAATCCCCATTCAGGCGTGGTGTTGACTGCCTCTCATCCATGGGCACGTACACTTCTCACTCCATTCAACAAATGTTTAGTGAGCCTCTGCTTTGTGCCAGCGACTACATTAAAGGTTAGGAACACAAGTATAGGAAAAACAAATCAAGGAGGTGGCTGTGGATGGTTCTGGTCCTTCAGATTAATGCCTTTAGAGTCTAGTGGGCATTAACCAAAACATTCCCCAAAGTATAACCCTGGAACTGACAGTGGGACAGAGACGCCAACAGAGCCATCATAAAGGTGCTTGACCTCATCAAGGAGTCAAGGAAGGCTTCCTTGAGAGAGTGAGGACAGAGCTGAAAAGTAGGCGTGCACCTGGCAGAGGGAAGAAGCACATGCGTTCCTGGGAGAGGAAACAGCACTTGCAAAGCAAAGAGCAGCAGTCACAAGGCAAGTGTGTCAGATACCCAGATGCTGTTTCTCAGCTCTCCACCTCCACCTCTAGCCCCGCTTTGTGATGCACAGTAACATGATGGTTCTGCCCCTCCAGCTGTCACAGGGGTCACTCTTGCTACAGAGAGTGCTCCGAGGACACTGTGGGGCTGCAGGGCAAGAAGTTTCCTGCCAGGTTATCCCAACAACACTTCCCCCTGACAGCTGTTTCCTTCCCAGAGCAGCAGCCTCCCAGACAGGAGGACTAGCAAGCGCCCCCTCCTTGAAGTCAGGGGTCCGTGTAATTGCTGAGTGAAAAATCACACCAACCCTGCCCTCTGTTCCCTGAGCTGCTTCCTGTAGATACTACCCGTGGGATGCCTTCGGGTTTTCGCTTTACCCTTTCTTACCTAGTTAACCAATTGATACGTAGTTAACAGTTTCTTGTACTGAGTTCTCTGCATTAAATAACTGGTGTGGTTTCTGTCTCATGTCTGAACCTTGATTGACAAATCTAAGGTAGTTATCAGTAGATTTGCAAAAGTAGGTGAAGGCCGTTCTCAAAGAGCCTTTTCTAGGTGGGTTTGGGCTTCATTCTTCGGGCTGCAGGGACCTGCAGTGGTTGGGTACGTGTTGTGCAAGGATCACTGGGAGTGGTCTGGCAGATCTAAGAACTGGGCTGCTGGTATGAAGACAGGTCAAGAAAAGTTACGACAGAACCTGAACTGGAGCAAAGTTGTTGAGCAATAGAAGAGGGCCAGATTAAAGAAATATTTAGACGGCCAAGCCAGCACGACACAGCGGCTGGTTGGATAGGAGTGGGCGGAGGAAGGATTAGAGGATGACATCTCTGTTTCTGGCTCTGGCTTGAGTGCCATTAACTGAAACTATGACTTCAGGAAGGCAAACAGGTCTGAAGAGGAGGCAATGCTCTTGGCTTTAGGTATGGGAACTATGCTTACCTATTGCTGTGTAACATAAACAACCCCCAAATATAATGACTTAACACAACATTTTCTTATTTCTCATGATCCTGTCAGCTGAACTGTTCTGCTGGTCTTGCTAATAGTCAGTTGTGTGATTAGAACCAGCTCTGGGTCAGCTGTGAGCTGGGCTCTGCAGGAATGCTAGGGCAGCTGCATTTCTCTCTCTATGTGTGGTCTTTCCAGCAGCCTCTTCGTGGTTCTTAAATGGTGGCTCAGGGGTCCCAAGAGCATGAAAGTAGAAGTTCCCAGGCCCTGGCCAGTAGCTCAGTTGGTTAGAACTTCACCATGATACACCAGTGTTAAACTGCCTAGGTTGCAGGTTTGATCCCCAGTCAGGGCACATACAAGAAGCAAGCAATGGATGCGTAAATGAGTGGAATAACAAATCTATGTTTCTCTCAAACTCAAAAACTAAAAATAGCCCTGGCTGGTGTGGCTCAGTGATTTGAGCACTGGCCTATGAACCAAAGGGTTGCTGGTTGGGTTCCCGGTCAGGGCACACACCTGGGTTGCAGGCCACATCCCCAGTGGGGGGTCCGTGAGAGGCAAACACACGTTGATGTTTCTCTCCCTCTTTTCCTTCCTCCCTTCCCCTCTCTCTAAAAATAAATAAAATCTTTTTTTAAAAAAATAAAGCATTCGTGGATGTAGCAGTTTGACATGGTAGCCATTTAGCAGTGAATAAAATCAAGTTTCAAAATTGGAGACTGATTCGCAGAGCAGGGGAGAGAAAAGTGGACTTGGACAAAGAGGGCAGCACCATCTTCAAGGGCCTCTGTCATCTAGCCCCCTGCCTTTCAGCCTGATCCCCTCCCTTCTCCCCACCATATTCTCAATTCCAATCACACTGGAACTTTTCTTTCACAGGCCCTCCTAGCTCATTCCCATCTCCAAGCATTTGCACTTGCTCTTCCCCCTGCTTAGAAGTAACTTTCCCCATGGATCTTCCCTATTTAGGGTATAGTTTAAAGCCACCAACTCAGAATTTCTCTCACTTCACCAACCTAAAGAAGCCACCCTCTCTTTCCCCACTCAAGCTCTGTGAAATTACCCATTTTCATTTTACTCATGGCATTAATCATCTATGTAATATTATCTTTTAAAAAGTGGTTTCTCACCCTGGCTGGTGTGGCTCAGTGGATTGAATGCCAGCCTGTGAATTGAAAAGTCACCTATTCAATTCCCAGTCAGGGCACATGCTTGGGTTTCAAGCCAGGTTTCCAGTTGGGGGTGCACGAGAGGCAACCACACATTAACATTTCTCTCCCTCTTTCTCTCTTCCCCTCTCTCTAAAAATAAATAAAATCTTTTTTAAAAAGCGATTTTTTTCTTTCCTAAAAAATATGGATGTGTGTCTTATTTGCCACTGTGTTATCCTCAGGGGATCAGACAATGCCAGGTATACAGCTCAAGGAAGTGTTGAATTGATGAATTTTAGGGAAAGTAAGGACCTCTCTATTCGTGGAAGCTGGAAGAAACCTTAAAAATCACTCTTTACCCAACTCCAAAGTCATTTGACAGCTAGGGATGTGCAGGGCCAGAGAACTGAGATGATACACCAGTGCCACACAGCACTACAGTGGCTCCTTTCCCCAGTGCTTTCATATGCATCACCCTAGTTTGCTTTCCTACATGCTAGGCTCTTCGGGTAATGTTGAGATCTCCAAAACCTTCTTGGGGACCAAGATCTCCAAAAGGAGAATGGATGAGTGAGTGACATTTGCCAACATCCCCAGAAGGGACCCCAAGGGAAGAGCTGCAACTGGATACCTTCCCTGCGTTTAAAGAAAAGAATATCCAGGACACCTGTGCTTCTCTGGGACCAAACCGAGGGAGGCGCCCCTGGGTGGGGAGCTCTGCCGGGTTGCTTCCCTGGGGTTCAGGTAATCATCCGGTGAGCTAATAGTCAAAAGACTGATCCAGGGCCTGCAATTAAACTGCTGGGTGACCGTGGGCAACAGGTTAATTAGCTGTTCCTTCTCGGCTTGTTTCCCCACCTGTGATAGGTGGGCATGATAGGTGGGCTACGGCTCGCCGAGGTTCTAGGCTTACCCACTGACTCGGTTAGCTTGGCCAGCGGGTTTTGACTAAAGGCATATTAGACTGTTCCAGTAAACCTTTCAAACCTAGGAAGGAATGGATTAAACTGCTGGAAGAGGTCAAGGTGTGGAGATACCCAACCGCTGGGAGCCAGGCTTCCCAGATCATATAGGGACGTAGGTCAAAGTCGGGTTCTGGGCAAGTTGTAGAAAAAACCGGAAATCCCTGGATACCGCTCTGAGCCGGGTCCTCCAGCCACATGACTAAACCTCCAGAGGCTGAGTTTTAGCACCGTGAAAGGGCGGAGTTTGGGGCCTCCAATGGCAGCGCGGGTGTCCTTCCAACGCAGCCAATCAATGCACAGCGACGGTAAAATTTAAACACACCCTCCCCTCCTCCTCCGGGACCTGTCCCCAAAGCGTTTGTAGAAAGTGCGGCCGGTCACCCCGCCCCCAGCCGGGGAGGCGGGGAGAAAGGCGGGCTTTCCCTCGCATTCGCCTATCACGGCACGGAGCAAGGGGAGAGGCGGGTGACCGCGCCAATCAGGGCAGCAGCCGGTGCTCTGAGGAGCAGTTGGCTACAGTTGTTGCAACTTTTTTCGAAAGCTGCGTTTCCCGGGAGATCCTAGGCGGTGACAGACCAGGGTCATGGCTAGAGGTATTTGCCCAGGTGGTCAGCGCCTGGGCTGCTGGGGTAGGGGTCGCGCTGGAGGGGGACCGCGGTGGAGGGAGGGGCGGCGGCGGCGGTGGCGGGGAGGCACCCTCCTGCGGGTTGCTCCGATGGAGCGCGTGGACCGGGGGTGGGAGGTGTGGGACGCTGAGGAACCTTCCAGGCTCCTCACCGGCCCCCCTAACTCAAGCCTCCAGAAGCCCCTCTCACTCCCGTGCCTCAGTTTCCCCTAAGTGTGGACAAGCGGGTCCATATGTCAAAGCCTTTTGGAAACTAAAGTGCAGGTCACCTCCAGGGAATGGTTGTCATTGCTATAAAGACCGGGGAGGGCGAGGCTTCGCTCGCTCTGGGCTCTCTCTGCTGGAGAAAGGAGGTGACCCTGAGGCGAGGGCTCAGATCCGGAACCCACATCGTGGGGAGCGCGTCCGAGTGGACGCCGCGGCAGGCGCCTGCCTTCTGTCACCACGCCTTGAGTCAGCTCTGCGCCGCCGGGACAGGGACCCGGCCCCGCTGGTCCATTTGGGGGTGAAGCGCATCCCCTGGCACCTCCCGGGGAGGCCCTTCGTTCCGCAGCTGGTCAGGACTCTTGCCCATGTGAGATGGCTTGGGTGGGAGGGACTGCACAGCCGCGGGAGGCAATGACCCTGCCCCCCGAAGTCTTTCTTTGCACACTTAGTTTGCTGTCAGGACAGTGAGACCCACGTTATGCGGCAAAGTGATCCCCAACTGCCTGTCATTTCCAGCCGCTGTGTCTCCTTCATGCAAAAATTTGAGCTTGATGGGTTAACTAGCATTATTATTTTTAAAAAACAAGTTGAGGTTTTACATTTTTCTCAGTATTCCAAGGCGTTGCATTTCTGTAGGAATTGGCCTTTATGCAGTATGTTCCCTAGAACAATGATAATGAATAAAATAAGGACTCCTTCAGCAAATACTGATTGGGTCCCTCTGTTTTCAGGCCCTGCACCCAGCTGCATCACTTATTCTCCCAGCGTCCCTCTAGGGCTTTTTGGGATAAGACTTACCCAGATTCTGATTAAGAAATGAGGCATAATGAACTTCAAGTTACAGAGCTTAATAACTCAATCCACAGAGGAAATTAAGATGACTATTTTTCTCCAGAAAAGTGTTAAGCATCTAAAAGTATATTAATAGTATCTGACTAATTTATCTGACAAACATTAATAAAATATGCTTCCCCAATTCATTTTCCCATCACAGTAAAATCATTTAATCTACCTATTTCAACAGTAGAGCATTTAAAAAAAAAGTTTGCTTTAATTAATCTTTGCGGGGGGAGGGGCAAAACTAACCACTTGACTATTGAAATACTGAAATACTTCATGAGCCAAATAATACTTTTTAAAATTTTATTTTATTTTAATTGTTGTTCTTGTACAGTTTTCTGTCTTCTACTCCCATCCTAGCCCACTGCCAAATAATACTTATTAATTACCAATACTTAACAATTACCATTAAGGGCTAGGCACTTTATTATCTCAGTTAATCTTTACAAATTGTTATTTCCATTTTTCAGAGGTGGGAGCTGAAGTCCAAAGTCACTCTCTAGTGTCTTTGCCTTTGCCGGTTCCACTTGTAGCCGTCTTAGCCAAAGCAGGACAGGGGCTCCCAGCTGCTATCGTGGCAGGCTTCCATACCACCTTTGTAGTTTATTTGTTAGTGATTTCCACTGTCTCACTTGACCCCAAATTAGTAGTTACTTATTTCTTAGGCTTCATTGCTCTTGCAAACTATTACATGGGGCATTTGGTATTGTAAATGCCAAATCATTTATAGTACTTCCAATGAGGGGTTCGTTTTTTTTTTCTTCTAGAAAACTAGCCTTTGGGACAAACACCACTTTGAGAGGCCACTTGTAGTACACTTTGAGAGGCCTGCTGGGCCCCACAAACTAAAGATTCATACGACAGGCAACTCCTCTCTGGTTTTGAAGTTTCAGAATCACGTGCATATTTTCAACCTTGAGTATGTCCCTCTGAGGAGGACCAGCCCCTCGACTGCACTGTCAGAGGGCCTGCTAACTGGTCTCTGTGCTCTTTTGCCACCTCCTACTTGTCATCCCTCAGCGGCTAGGACACAGATTCTTACCATGCCACCTCCACTCCACCCCCACCCCCAGCCTCTCTTTGCTTTAGGACCACAGTCCTCGCCATGGCCTATCTGCCCTGACCAAGTGCTCTGTCCTCACCGTCTCCATTGGTCTCTGTGTTCCCCTTACCACAGGGCTTGAAACAAAGTAGATCTTCGAAAAATGTTTCTGGAATCAATGAATTGCCACGTTAGTGTCTGAGCTCAAGGGAAGCAACATCCATCCCGTACGGTAAACTGTAAACTGCCCTCCTACAGCAGCACCGGGCCCAGAACCCTTGGCAAATGAGGCTTCTCTTCCCTGAGCTTTAATCTCTACATCCGTAAAATAGGAATAGCACTTTCTCATAAAGGGTTGGGAAGGCTCAACTTAATAATGCCTATTACAGGCCCGAACTTACAGTGAACGTTCAATAAGGGCCAGCTCTTTGTATCATTGCTTTTGAATTCTATTTCTGTGAGATCCTGGGCAACGTTAAAGAGTTTTCTTTCTGCTGGTGGGTGTATTTGTTATATGTACATAGAACACCTTCTGTACAGAGAAAGGAAAGACTGTTTTAAAACTTATATGGAATGATTTGTGTTAGAATTTCTAGGTGCTAGAGCTGCAGAGTGGCGAGCAGTTGGTGCTAGACTTATATTTACTGTATCCCCTGCACTCGGTGGAAATTGAGAGCACTGTGGCCAAGGGTATGTGAGCATGGGGCAGGGCTTAAAATAGTGTATGAAGTGGACGAGGTGCTTCCTGTTCTCTAACCGTGATTCTCCTAATAGTTTGGCAGCTGAACAACCTTCTCTGCTCCACAGATGTGATAGACACTGTTTCAGATGGCTGCTGGAGTGTCATTTTAGCATCCTCTTTCACTCTCAGCATGGGCTCATGGTGTTCAAGTGGGCAGCGCAATGGCTGTGGGGTTGGGGGGTGGTCCCCAGCCCTGCCCTGAAGGATGCTTAATCCTGAGCAGATTTGAGAGGCTTGTTCCTGAGCAGCATCCTGCCATTTAATCCCACTCGGTCTTATTCCTTCTAAGGTGCAGCTACTTAAAGTGACAGCTACTCGTTTAACCTGTGGTTGTTGGAAGGCACCCTGGCTAGGTCATGGAATTCACCTTTATCCGTGGGGACACTGAGGCCTAGACTGGGACAGTGACTTGGCCCGGTTGCAAAGCCCCTCTGGAGCTGAGGCAGAGAGAGAAATCCAATCCTTGTTCCCTGGTTGTGACCCCAGCAGCGCCAGCAAGGTGCCCAGAGGTGTCTTGTTTACATCTGATTTTGCACAAATACAGGGACTCTTTGGCCTCCTGCCCACAGACTATACAGTGCGGTGGCCCAGGGCGCTCACAGAGCTGGTAGGGATCAGACGCCAGCATGCCTGGACCCCTGTCTACTGAGCACCTGCTCCTGGGGAGGAGGGGAGGGGCCAGGAGAACCTGGGGGCTTACCACACCCTTCTGCAATACATGTGATCCTCCCAACTGTAATTTCCTCATCTGGGACCAGGAAGGGTAATGGCTGGTAGTGTAGACTCTGGGGTCACTTGCCTGGAAACTCATTTGTGGTTCTGAGAACTTGGCCGCCCTCCTCACCTTTATGACCCTTGTTTTCTCCGTCTGTGGGAAAGGGATAACAACAGCGCCCACCTTCCTAGGGCTGCTGCGGTGTCTGAGCGGGATAACGTGCACGAGAGAAGCACCCAGCAAACTTCCCATTGTAACCCTGGCTCTCTCTCTCCAGGGCCTGTACCTGTCAAGTACAGACCACCTGGGGTTGTCACTTTCTAGTTCTGTGGCCTTGGGCAAGCCCCTGCACCTCCCTTGAGCCTCGGTATCCACGTCTTAAACGGGTTTGCTTCAGGACCTGGCCCCATGGGCTTACGGGAAGGATTAAATGCCCACAAAAACGCTTCGTGAGCCAGGCTTGGGCACACCGCTGCTGACTGCGCCTGGCACGGACGAGTCTCCCAAAATATCCGTGAGCCAACGAGCGAAGCCGCCTGGCAGGCAGAGAGCCTGGGCTGTCATTCTCCGGTTACCCACCCCTTCCTCGGCGAGTGGCTGAGGACATGCGCGAGGGGGCGCGCCCGAGTCGGGATTCGTCATGGCCGCGCGGCCCGCCCTGCCTCCCTCCCCCGGAGCCTCACAGCACCGCTCCTGCCAGCCCCTCCCCGCGCCCGGAGCCGGACGGTGGGCGGTGGCAAGCGGGTAGACCGCGGAGGAAGTGCCGCCAGCGCCTCCCTCCCTGCGTCCTCGATCCCAGGCCGGCAGGGGCTGCCACGGCGCGAGGGTGCCGGGCCCTGCCTCGCAGGCCATGGGGGAAGGGGGCGCCGTGGGGCGCCGCCGGCCCTTCCCCGGGGCGCCCCGGCGGCGCTGGTGGCGGCGGCAGCAGCAACAGCAAAGGCAGAGGCAGAGGTGGTGGCCGGGCCGCACCGAGGGCGCCGGGCGCGCCGCCATGGGCCTGGCCGGGCTGCAGGTGGGTGTGTCGGGCCCGGCCGCGCGGGGGGGCGGGCGGCGCGCGGGGCCTGGCCAAGCCGGGCGGCGGGAGTGCTATGCGGGGCCCGGCCCAGCCCGGCGGCCGGCCCCTGCCTCCGGTGGTGCGGGCGGCCCATCGCCGCCGGGCCCTCGGAACATGGCTGCAGCGGGAGGCGCCGCCAAGGCGCCCGGCCCGGGCGGTCCCGCTCCCCGCCCCGCCGCGCCCTGAGCGCCCCCTCCCCCGCTTCCCCCGGGTCCCCCTCTCCAGGCAGGAAGATATCCAAGCCCCGCGCGGTGGAGGTGGCGGCGGCGGCGGCGGCGGTGGCGGTGGCAGCGACGGCCCCGGGCCCGGAGATTGTGGAGCAGAGGGGCCCGGGGAGGCCCCGCACCAACGGGGTAAGCAGGCACCCTCCCCGCACTCACTCGGCGCGCCCCGATGGCCGGGCGCCCCCGCAGCCCCGCTCCGCGAGCACGTGGGCTTGCCCCACAGCCCCCGCCCGCCGCCCTGGGGCCGGGATACGGGCGGGATGCCCAGCCGGGCATCTTCCTTTTCTGTTGCCTGCCTGGGAGTGGCGTCCACCCTTGCTCCGCCATGACCCGGGCTGTGTTTGACCTCGGAAAAGTTTGTCTTTATGGCATTTCCACACCTGAGACCTAGCTACTCCAGAGGTGGCTGACTTCCCCGGGTGTGCGGTGCCTACCCTGGTGTCGCTGACTTGGTGTTGAATAGCTCGCTAGGCAGAAAGGCCCTAGCATTGTTTCTGGGGAGCTCTCCTGCAGTCTGTGCTTATTCAGTGGTGAGGCCCCACACCCACAAACACCAGCAGTGACCTGGCTACTCCACCCGGCTGGCCACCCCCGGTAGTGCCAAGTTGCCGTTTGCAATAGAGTGACTCCCTGAATGTGCTGGCACCAGGACCTGATTTCATTATCACTCCCCGCCCACCCACAGTCACCCCAGAGGATTCCAGCCTCAGTCCCTGTGGTCCTGGGAGGCTGCTGGGCTGCTTTGGTTTGAGAGGGGCCAGGCTTGGGCACGCAGAAGGCTCAGGCGGTGGTAACAAGTCCTACCAGCTGATCTCCAGCCCAAGAAGTGGTTAATCAGTTTCCCTGAGGCCTATTTCCGTGCTAGAGTCCCTACAGCTCCTGCCCACAGGCCAGCGCTTCCCAGTCCCCTTTTGTTCACTCTTGGGCCTTCCTGCTACTGGTGGGTTTCTCCGCCTTTTGCCTTTCGTAGACCTTTGTGTATGGCTGGTTCTCCCACTGGCCAGATGCCCCCTTAGTGAACAGAACTAGAGATGATATTTGTTTAGGAAAAGGCCAACTTAGACCTGGGAGGTTCGAAACGTTCTGCTGCCCTGCCGGGGCTGGTGACCCCGGTAGCCCTGCTTTGGAGACATGATGAGGTCGGGTTTTGGGCTGCGTTCTGCTTGCCCCTTCTGCACAGAATGCTGTGGGGTCTCCTCCTTAAAGCCTCTTTCAGAATATGTGTTTGTCGTTCTAGGAGAATGTGTTTACCGGGCAGTCCAAGATCTACACCTACATGAGCCCCAACAAATGCTCTGGAATGCGTTCCCCCCTTCAGGAAGAGAACTCCGTTGCACATCACGAAGTCAGATGCCAGGGGAAGCCATTTGCCGGAATCTACAGGAAACGGGAAGGTAAGCCTTCACAGTGGCCCCGCTCTGACCAGGGCTGCAGAAGCCTCTCTCCTCCATAGTTACACACCTCTAGTACATTTCTACCCAGCCTTTTCATACCCAGGCTCAAAAGAAGCCATGTTCTTCGTTGCTGCTAAGGAGCACAGGCCCAGGGGAAAGGATGGCCTCTCCCGGGGCATGCGTGCTGTCGGTCTAACAGGTTCTCCTGCTTTCACAAGAGTTGGCACGTCCTTCAGGCTTGATCGTCCTGCAGAACCGCAAAGATAACACACCTGACTTGCTGTTAAAGAGGCTTGTGGGCGCCAGCGTGCAGAAATTATGAGTCTGGTTGAACACAACAGATGCTTGTGTTCTAACTGTTGTGTGAACACCAGGCCCTGACTTCTTCCCTTTTATGAGCTGGCCTTGACCTCATTTCTAAAGTTTCTTTCTACTCAAGCGTTCAGAGCTACTCTCTAAAGAACATTGTTTGCAATGAGTTAAAATATTGAACAAGACAATATATGGTTACTGAAAATTCTCTCTGGCTCCGCAAAACAAGCTGAAGCCTGCTAGAGATCTGCTCTCATCCAAATATTCCCTTTCCAGGCGGCACTGGGGCACATGAGCTCTTCCCAGTTCACCCCGCTCCCTTCTCATAAAAGTCACCTTGAAGGAGCCACTCCATACAAGGAAGCCTTGTACTTATTAACAGGAAGTGCCATATGTGTTGGGTTAGGCCAGCCCCAGGGGCCCGATCAGAGAACCAGGGGCAGGTGCCATCCTTGGCCAGATTCGCCCAGTGTGCAGGGTGATGCTGTTTTGTTGGTCTTCAAATGACCTGGGCTCGAACCCTCACTCTGCTACTGTTGGGGAGGAGGCTTGGGCAGCTTGTCCCTCTGTGAAGTGGGAGAACCTGGGGCTACTCTGAAGAGCAGTCAAAGTGTGGGCACCAAAGGGCCTTGTGAGAAGCTCCTCCCTGCAACCCACCCTCTGCCAGACTTTGAGCGTCACCTTGCTCCTCCCTGCATAGGGAGCTCTTAGGGCAGCCCCTTCCACAGAGGGATGGGGGGAGGGGCTCTCTCTACATGTGGCCAGCCTGCCTCATCCTTTCTGGAGTGGGGCAGGATGTAAAGGTCCTCAGCAGTGACATGGTACCCCGTCAGGCTCATTTGGCTCTGACTGAGACTAGATGGCAGCAAGTGGCATTTTGGGGCGGATATGCTTTGGAGGCCAGGCTCCAAAGGGCCAGGCTCTCACCCTTGATCCTCAGCCTTTGTCCTGATGGCTGACATTCATGGGCACCACACTCTGGGGGCTGCGTGTGACGTCCTGGCCCTCACTTCCTCCGGTTCCATTTGAGAGGGCATGGGTGGGAGTAAAGGTGGTCTGGAGGGGCTTTGATGCATTTGCCGATTTTTCATCACCCTGATTATTCATCACCCCAAAGGGAACCCAGAGTTAGCAGCTATACCCCATTTCCCCCCTCCCCCAGCCCCTGCCAACTACCAGTCTACTTTCTATCTCTATGGATTTGCTTGTTATGGACGAGTCCTATAAATGGAATTGCTTAACATGTAGCCTTGCGTTCCAGCCTCTTTCACTGAGCATCATGTTTTATTTCCTTTTATTTAAGTTTTTTAATTGATTGATTTGAAGGAGCGAGAGAGAGAAACATCAATTTGTTGTTCCACTTATTTATGCATTCATTACTTCATTCTTGTATGTGACTGGGGATCGAACCCACAACCTTGGTGTATTAGGATGATGCTCTAACCAGCTGAGCCACCCAGCCAGGGTTATGTTTAAGTTTATGAAGAACTGCCAGACTCTTCTCCAAAACGAGTGTACCATGGTACATTCCCACCAGCTATGTATCATTGACTTATTTTTTTAATATATTTTATTGATTATGCTATTACAGTTGTCCCATTTCTTCCCCATCATTCCCCTCCACCCTGCATGCCCCCTCCCACCCACATCCCCCTTTAGTTCACATCCATGTGTCATAAGTTCTTTAGTTTCTACATTTCCCGCACTATTCTCGCCCTCCCCCTGTCTGTTTTCTACCCACCGTCTATGCTACTTGTTCTCTGTACCTTGTCCCCCTCTCTCCTCCTCCCACTCCCCTGTTGCTAACCCTCCATGTGATCTCCATTTCTGTGGTTCTATTCCTGTTCTAGATGTTTGCTTAGTTTGCTTTTGTTTTAGGTGTGGTTGTTAATATCTGTGAGTTTGTTGTCTTTTTACTGTCATATTTTTTATCATCTTTTTCTTAGATAAGTCCCTTTAACATTTCATATAATGGCTTGGTGATGATGAACTCCTTTAATTTGACCTTATCTGAGAAGCGCTTTGTTTTCCCTTCTATTCTAAATGAAAGCTTTGCTGGATAGAGCAATCTTGGATGTAGGTCCTTGACTTTCATGACTTGGAATACCTCTTTCCAGCCCCTTCTTGCCTATAAGGTCTCTTTTGAGAAATCAGCGGACAGTCTGATGGGAACTCCTTTGTAGGTGACTGTGCCCTTATCCCTTGCTGCTTCTAGAATTCTCTCCTTCATTGTAATCTTGGCTAATGTAATTATGATGTGCCTTGGTATGTTCCTCCTTGGGTCCACCTTGTTTGGGACTCTCTGAGCTTCCTGGACTTCCTGGAAGTCTATTTCCTTTGCCAGATTGGGGAAGTTCTCCTTTATTATTTGTTCAAATAAGTTTTCCACTTGTTGCTCTTCTTCTTCCCCTTCTGGTACCCCTATAATTCGGATGTTGGGATGTTTAAAGATGTCCTGGAGGTTCCTAAGCCTCTCCTCAATTTTTTGAATTTTTGTTCTTCCTTCTTTTCTGTTTGGTTGTTTCTTCCTTCTGGTCCACTCCATTGATTTGAGTCCCAGTTTTACTCCCATCTCTATTGGTTCCCTGTGCATTTTCCTTCATTTCACTTATTGTAGCCTTCATTTCTTCATCTAATTTGTGACCAAATTCAACCAATTCTGTGAGCATCTTGATCACCAGGGCTTTGAACTGTGCATCTGATAGGTTGGCTATCTTTTGGTCACTTAGATGAATTGGCTCTGGGGCTTTGATCTAGTCTCCCATTTGAGCCTCTTTTTTTTTTTTTTTTTTTGGTGTAGTCGCAGCTGTTACATAGTGAGGGGCGGAGCCCTAGGTGTTCACCTGGGCACCGCAGCCCAGTCACTGGGTTGTGATGCTGTATGTGGGGGTGGGGTCCGAGAGGGAACCATGGCGCTTGCTCTGTGCTCTCTCGGATTCCAGTCCCTCTGCCACTTCCCCTTTGCCTGGATTATCGGTCTGGATGAATGGTTGTTGGACTTCTGTACAGTTCGATTTTCTATCAGTTCTGATTGTTTTCTTGTTTCTAAATCTTTGTTGTCCTTAATTTTGGTTGTGCAAGGAGGCACAGTGTGTTCACCTACTCCTCCATCTTGGCTGGAAGTCCAACTTATTTTTTAAAAGGTAAGTCTTTTTTTTTTTTTTTTTTTTTTTTTGCCTGGCTGGTGTAGCTCGGTGGATTGAGTGCAGGCCTGTGAATCAAAGGGTTGCCGGTTCGATTTCCAGTCAGGGCACATGCCTGGGTTGCGGGCCAGGCCCCCAGTAGGGGATGCTTGAAAGGCAACCACACAATGATGTTTCTCTCCCTCTTTTTCTCCCTTCCTTCCCCTCTCTCTAAAAATAAATAAATAAATATATTTTTTTTTAAAGTAAGCCATTTTTTAAAAACTGGCTTGCTCCCCAGTCCTGAGCCTCCACAACTGTTTCAGTAACAAATCATTTTCCACGCCCCTGCCTGTTAGCACCCTGACCGGTGTCCTAGCGCTGGGCTGAGAACCCGGTGACTGCTTAGCTGGGACCCCACTAGAGGCAAGAACTGTGAGGTGCAGTGCGCAGGTGGCTCCTGGGGAAGAGCCTCTGCAGGGAGCCTACTCCTGGCAACTGACACTGGCCTGCACTTTGGGAACTTCGCTTTTCTCTGGGGGCCTGCAGCCCTGGTCCTGAAAGCTGTTGGTTGGGCACTCATGCCGGGATTGCTGCCTGGTGCTTCTGCTTCGGGGTCTGTTCCCCCTCCACATGCAGAAGACCAGATGTGTTAACGAATTAGATCCTGTCTGCTAGGCCCACTTAAATGCCTTGCTCTTTGTAGGTCACATCTCAGTAAAGCTGGGAAAGAAAGCTGAAGAGCAACAGCTCTGCCTGGTGTCCAAAGTAGAGCCAGGCAACTCTCCCCCGGTAGCTGGTAGTGGACACCAGGCTGCGTAGGCCGAGGGCTTGCCTGCCCCACACACCCACGCCCCTGTGCTGGTGTGCAGCCCGCAGGCTAGCAATCTGGAGACAGCGTTTAGAATAAATCTCCTTTCTCCACCCTCTGCCTGCAGAGAAGAGAACCACGGGGAACGCCATCCGAAGCACCATGAAGTCCGAGGAACTCAAGATCAAAGACGCCAGGAGAGGCCCCCTGGTACCTTTTCCAAACCAAAAATCTGAAGCAGCAGAACCTCCAAAAACTCCGACCTCGTCTTGTGATTCCCCCAATGCAGCCATCACCAAGCCAGCCCTGAAGAAGCCCGGCAAGGGCAAGCAGGCTGCTCGGAAAAAGTGAGAGCCTCCCAGATCCCTGGTGCCCTGCGGCAGCATGGTCTCCCCAGCCCAGTGGAGCGCATCGGGCTGCCCTCCCAGCTCCCCCCACGGAGGCTCCCCTCTCTCGAGTCACCCCCAGTGGCCCCATTACTTGCCAGCATCTCAGCCTGGCATGTGTCTGTCCAGAGTCCAAGAGCCCTCCCCTCCCCACGGACAGAGGCAGCCTGTCTCTGAGACGTCCCATGTGACCACAGGTGTTTAAGTGACATGGTTTCCAGGGAGCTGCCCCTCGGGAGCTGTGTGCCTCCAGGTGCAAGTGTGGTTTTCTCTCTCCCCTCCCCACCCCAGAGCTCAAGGAAGGACGCAGCAGAACCGCAAATTAACAGATTTCTACCCTGTGCGGAGGAGCTCCCGGAAGAGCAAAGCAGAGCTGCAGGTAGAGTCAGAGTCACGTGGTTTTCATGTAGCTCCTGGAGGGGCAGGGTGGTACAGCAGGCAGCGTGGTACAGTGGGCAGCGCTCGGCATGTGGACTGAGCTGTCCATCTGTTATCTGGGGTGAGTGTCTGCCTCTGTGGCCTCGGTTGTCTCCTTGGTCTAATGGGGGCCATCATAACGCTCAGGGTCACCATGCGGCTTGGTTAAGATGCCTCTGGGAAGGAGCCTTGGAACCTGTGGCTGGGGAGCCAGGCACTGCCCTGAGGGCTTTGCTGGGACTTGTGGGCAGGGCTGGGGAGCCTGGGACCACAGGAGGGCCTCCAGTTCTTTCTGAGGCTGGCCTGGCTGCTGTCCAGCAGTCCCTGCGCTGGGTCTCGGGCGGTACAGAGCAGGGACTGGTTGCGTCGTCCTGGGCCGGTTTATAGCTACCCTGTGCTTCAGCTGCCCTCTCTCTAGAATGGGAAGATGGAGAATCTTGTGGGGTTGTTGGGAGGATTAAATGCTAATGCACTTAGAACTGTGCCCAGCACACAGTAGGTGCTGTGTTCTCCTGACATTGTCGCGTCCCAGGGCTCCTCTTTGGTCATTGCCACCTAGCCATGGGCCCTGAAAAATAGGCAGGAAGGCCAGCTGGATGGGGCCCCCGCCCGCTGCTGTGTTTGCAGAGTCCATTGGTATTTAATGCTGTGGGAGGTGGTTAGCACCTGGCTGTTAAGGAAAGCCCAGGAGTGGTCAGCCCTGCAGCCTGCTGGCTGTTTCCCCCTGGCCTCCACTTGGAGTGTCTGGCCAGGCAGCCCCTCTGCCCTCCCAGACACCCAAAGCCACCTGAAGGTGGTGGAGGAGCAGTATTCAGAAATTGCCACCCCCATGGAGAGTGGGGGGACCCACGCTGCACTAGTCTCCTGCAGCAGTATTTGTGTTAAATCTGAGGGTACAGGTAGGGCAGTCTGGTATGCTGTTCCTCTCTTTTCCCTTTGCATGGGCGGGGCTTCATTTACCAGAAAAACAAGTCAATGGGCTGTGTGCCCCCCAGAGAGCAGTTCTGGCTCTGTTTCCTCACGAAGGTGTGCCTTGGGCTTGGAGCAGCTGCTCAGGCGCTCGGCCGCCTGGGAGGCTGTGCTGAGTCAGTCTGGGAGGTGGCGGTGAGGAGGGCGATGTGCAAGTTGAGGTGGCGGCAGATGCTTCCCAGTCCCCGTGGCTGCTGAGTGCCCATACAGGGAGGCCCTCCGCTCTGCAGGGCGGGGCAGCTGAGTTGGCTTTTTTAACAAAACACAAGGCCTTTTGTCTGGGCGGTGAAAGCCGTGATGGGACATGATGGAGGTCTGCTACGCCTTGTAGTGGATGAGCAGAGGGGGACGGACACTTGCCTCCCCAGAGCTTGGTCCACAGCCCAATGAAACCACTCTGTCACTGGGCACAGAGCTGTGCTGTGTCCTCTGTGTTTGTGTTGGCACTGCCCAGCGAACGCTGGGGCCAGGTGGTGGCTGGCCAGGCAGTGGGCCCGGGTGGAGTGCTGACCTTCTGGGCAGTGGGAACTGGGGCCCAGGCGGATGAGCCATGGTGAGGGGTGTGGGCAGCCAGGACTGACACTGAGAGGAACAGCCTGGCAGACACCGCATTGGGTCTGAGGATGGTGTGGGCGGGGCCGGAGCCAGCTGGGGCCAGCCCAGGCCATGGTGGGAGGGTGGGACCTGGCCTTGGAGAGCTGCCCCAAACAGCACGTTGCCACACCAAGGGGGCTCTTAGCTGGCTGGCCTGGTGGGGCGGGGAGCAGTGACAGCCAGCACAGGGAGAGGGCTGCACTGGTTGGCTGTGCCCCAGCTCCATCCCCAGCCCAGCCTTGGGCTCAGTGTACATAGCAACCTGCTGACTATAGCCAGGGATGTCTTACTTCTGTCCCCTGCTGCCCAGTCTGCCTCTGGGACTGCTGTGGGTCTAGGAAGCCTCGAGCTGGGTGAAGACATGCCCCAACCACGGGGCCTTCGGAACGAAACTCAGTCTCTTTGGCTCTGCGTTTAGGGCCTCAAGCTGGTCCCAGTTTCCCTCTGCCCATCCCTTGGTGCCATGCTCACTCACAGCAGGAAAGTGCCCCATCGTCTGCCCCAGTTTTGCTCCAGTCACTCCATGGACTTGGCCCCTGTACCACACCTCCCCTGGCTGCACCCTTGTCCTTCAGTAATGAGTCCACATTGTAGGGCGGGCCGGTGGTGGGGGGTTTGCTTTGATGGCTAACGTGTCAGCACTGTTCCGGGCCAGGAGATTTCCCAGTAAGCAAGACCAGGCGCAGCTTATAAAAACAGCCAAAAAGCAAGATAATTTTGGGGAGCCCTTTGACGTGAGTAAAACAGTAGTTTGGTAGTGTGGCCAGGCCAAAGCTACTTGAGCCAGGAGAGCCAGGGACATTCCTCCAAGGGAGTGCTTTTGAGTAGCCCTGTGCAAGGGAGGAAGCAGGCCAGGGGAATGGGTTGGGGGAGGGGCATTCCAGGCAGGGGAGGGGCAAGTGCAAGGTCCCTGAGTCAGGAGCAGGCCTGACCACGTGAAAGACCAAAATTGCCAGAGTGCAGGGGCGGGGCCCCAGAGGACAGGCCCCTTCTCTGTGGAATCGGAAGTCACAGGAACTGGAAGTCACAGGCCATCAGAAAAAGATTCCATCCCCATAGCAGTAGGAAGCTACTGAAAGGCTTGCATTTTTGTTTAAATAAAAGTTTTTGTTTGGGAATAATTTTCTACATTTGCAGAGAAGTTGCAAAGACAGTGTGGAGTGTCCCCATGGGCCCTTCCGCAGTCTTCCCACTGTACAGTTGCCACACTAGGGGACACTACTGTTGGCACAGAAGTGCAGGGGTGGGCGAGAGTAGGGCGTTAAGAGAACTTACCAGAAGGCCTTGAGCAGGAACATGAGTTCTCCTCATCTCTGTTTCTAAAAGACCCCTGTGGAAGTGGCCTAGACAAGAGTGGGGGGCATGGTGGAGCAGGAACTGGGAGTCTAGGTGGCTGCAGGTGTCTGGGTGGTACCAGCGGGCTCGGCTGCAAGGCCACGGGGGACATGGGGAGGAGCTGGGCTTGGGGCTGTCCCAGGTGGTGGGGTGGGGGGTCTTCTGCAGAGCCCAAAAACCCTTCCTAAGGTTGCAGAAACCTGGTCTTGCTCACCACTGTGACCTCAGCACAGAGCACAGGTGCTCAGTAAACCCGAGTGGACAGGTGACTAGAAAGGTCCCTCGTGGGCCACAGGCAGTCTCCGCTGGCCAAGGCGTTGCCCCAGGTGGGCCCTCTGTGCAGGAGGGTCTGAGCTCTGCTGCAGGTGGTGGCCCTGCTGCTCCCGCAGCCCCTGCGGTGCTTCCCGCTGTGGTGGACTGGGGCCTCTGGTGTGCCTTTGTTTAGCTCCCTCCAGCTCCCTGCGCGCTGGCAGAACGGTGGGACCAGGGTCCGGGGTGGAGGTGGGGCCAGGAGGGGTGGCCCCCGGGACAGTTGAGCCCAGAGCATCCCCTCCTCCCCAGCCTCTGCGTTCAGGGTGGTGTGGACTCCTTGGGGTAGGGCCCCCTTCTCAGCTGTGCCTGTCCCATGGGTGCAGCCTGCAACCAGTCCTTGTGGTTTTGCATCGAGTCAGAGTCTTTTCTAAAACACTGCATGGGCCAAACAGGACACAGCTGCACCCCAATTCTGCCTGGGCCACTTCTGTGTCCCTCCTAGTCCAGGTGAACTCCAGGTAGCAAAATTGTCCATGACAGATGGGCAATGAGAAAGGGTGGGGCTTGGGCATCCTTGGGGACCAATGTCATGGAGGCCAGCTGTGGGGGATCTTATGGTGTGGCCCAGGTGGGTCCAGAATGGCCTGGGAGAGAAGGCTGATGCATGTCTTGTTTTCTCCCCAGTCTGAAGAAAGGAAAAGAATAGATGAACTGATCGAAAGTGGGAAGGAAGAAGGAATGAAGGTAAGGGCGGCAGGGGCCCCATGTGGAGGTTAAGGACTTAAGAAGGTCAGGGTAACAGCAGGTAGCTTTAACATTTCAGTGATCGCTAGCTAGTCAGACCGTTAGGTCGTCACGGGGCCTAATGCCAAAACCCTTGTTCAGGGTCTGTCTCATGAAGGAGACATGTGGGCCTCATCTGTGAAATGTCCCAAGGGACGTTTTTTAAATTGCCTTAAAGTTCACGCAGCATAAAGGTTAGGGTGTTAGCCATGTCACAGTTTACAGTGAAGGGCATTCAGCCCACTCACAGTGCCGTGCAGGCACCACCCGTCTGCCTCCACAGCCCGCGACCTCGTGGACAGACGCCTGGTCTCAGTCAGCACCCCCTGCCCCACCCCTGGCACCCGACGCTCTGCCCTCTGTCCCCATGGACGGCCTGTTGTGGACATTCCATACAAGCGGCGCCACAGAATAAGCAGCTGTTGGTAGCTGGCTTCTTTCAGTCAGTGTGATGCCTGAGGACACTTTTAAAAGGAAAAGCGAATACATTTTTCCTAAACTCTGTTTTTCTGGGAAATGGCAGTGCCCAAGAAATATGCTTTTGCTTGATAAATTTCAAAGACATTTGGGTGGATGAGAAGGGAGGAACTCTGGTGGCCAGACAGGTCTGGGTGGGAGTCAGGGGTCAGAAAGCCCCCGTCTGTGTGCCGATTTTAGTCTGTCGAAGCAGGGCTAGACCTAAGTTGGGGCAGCCACAGTGCCTTCCCCTGCAGCTCCTTCCCCTGCGCTTGTAACAGGGAGAGGAGGAACACAGGAGAGTAAATTTTGGCATAAAGGAGAGACTCAGCACCGGGTCCTACCGTCCTCCAGAAGGCTACCTGCAGAGATTTCTGTCTGTGCTACACCATGTTGTAGCCATGTGGCCTTGGACATGGCTCTGCCTCTCTCAGCCTCAGTTTTCTCAGCTGCACAATGGGAAGACGCCCACCTGAGGGCAGATGTCTCATGAGGGGTGGTGGATTGAGGTGATAGTAGCACACCTGTATACATTTAATGTGTTTTCTGCCCGTGTAAAGTGAGTGGGCTCTGCGGCGGACCTCAGGAAAGCCGTCATGTGAGTGATGCGGCCCCAGGCACCCTGAGCCAGCCACGCATGGGGGCATCTGGCTGTGACGAACCAACCTTCTCTGTCTTGTTCCCTCCCGACAGATCGACCTCATCGATGGCAAAGGCAGGGGCGTGATCGCCACCAAGCAGTTCTCCCGGGGTGAGTTTGTGGTGGAGTACCATGGGGACCTCATCGAGATCACCGATGCCAAGAAGCGGGAGGCTCTGTACGCACAAGACCCCTCCACCGGCTGCTACATGTACTATTTCCAGTACTTGAGCAAAACCTACTGGTAAGTCCATGGGTGCTGCACGGGGCAGGGAGGACAGGCCACACGGCCAAGGGCACGAGTGCCTGACTCTGGCTCTGGCATCCTGTCCGGTGCTCCGTGCCTTTTGCAAAGCTGTGGAGCCGCTCTCCCCCCTTCTCATTTTTCATCTTTGGGATTGGAGCTGTGCTGGAGGCTGGGGGGGGTGGTCACTTGAGCGCTGCTAGAGGCTCACCTGGCCTCCCCCCTCAGGGCATGTGGCCAGGGCAGCTCTGGAACTCACTGGCTTCTCACTTCTCCATATGGCCAATGCAGCTGATTGCTTTTTTTTTTTTTTTTTTTTTTTTTAAACAGACTCTTTTAGAGCAGGTTAGGTTCCCAGCAAAATGGAGTGGAAGGTACAGAGAGTTCCCACACTCCCTGCCCCATGCGCAGCCTCCCCCACTCTGCACAGCTGACTTGCATTTGGTTCTTTGTTGTGCAGAACTCCACAGCCAGCCTCTGGGGCCTCCACAAAGAGCCGTTTGCATTCCTGACTCCTCCCACCCCCGCCAGACACCCCACCCGGTGCCCCTCTAGGCTCTTAAAGATAGTTTTTTGAGTTGAATTGCTTTCCCAAAAACGGGGCCATAAATCAACATCCCAGCAGAGGTGAGAGCATGCAGTGACTCAGCCGAGTTCCAAAGCCTCTTTATCAATGTAATAACCCTCTGTTGCCCGCCATCCCCGCCAGCGTGGATGCCACCCGAGAGACGAACCGCCTGGGAAGACTGATCAATCACAGTAAATGTGGGAACTGCCAAACCAAACTGCACGACATCGACGGCGTGCCTCACCTCATCCTCATCGCCTCCCGCGACATCAAGGCCGGGGAGGAGCTCCTGTATGACTATGGGGACAGAAGCCGGGCTTCCATCGAAGCCTACCCCTGGCTGAAGCATTGACCGCCCCTCCCCCTTTCTGCCATGGACAAAGTGCCCTCAAAGGGAATTGATTTTTTTTTTTACACACTTAATCTTAGCAGAGTACTTCAGATGTTTTTAAAAAGTATATTAAGATGCCTTTTCACTGTAGTATTTAAATATCTGTTACAGGTTTCCAAGGTGGACTTGAACAGATGGCCTTATATTACCAAAACTTTTCTATTCTAGTTGTTTTTGTACCTTTTTTGCATACAAGTTGGACGTCCGTGCTTCCCGTGCATGCAAGCCAGGGACTCGGCACAGGTTTCCGAGGAAAGAGTCGAACGTGAGCTGGGAAGCTGGGCTACGCTCCTGCCTCCTGCTGCAGGGCCGGGACTCTTTCCCTCTCCCTGAAGTCCGAGCGCAGGTGGTGGGGAGACACCGCCTCCCGGCGGCCTGGATGGGATGTAAGCTCTTGTTTTCCTGACGTCTTGCCAGGCGCACATGAAAGTGTATGAATATTTTTTAAAAGGGTTTCGCAGTAAGTTAGTCTTCCCCTCTGCTTTCTCGAAAGCTTGCCACCCCGGTGGCCCCTGGGCACGGGCTGGGCCTAGGTTTACTCTTCCACAGGCTGCCGCGGTGCCGGCACCTCGGAGCGCCAGGGCGGCCATTGAAGGAGTCATGGGCAGGGAAAAGCATTGCTTAGCTGGCCCTGCCAGGGCAGGGCTTCCTAAAACTGGGGTGATTCTTTATAGAAATGTGAACACTGAATTTATTTTAGAAAAGTAATAAAAATAAAAAAACGGATAAAAAAAAGAAAAAAACCACAGAAAACAACTTACATGTACATAGGTCTTAAACTGAGTGGAGTGGCTGCATTTTTTTCCTTTTACTTTTGGTTTGGTTTTTTGTTTGTTTTTGTAGAGGAGATTTGAGATGGTACTCTATTCTAATCAAAAAATAAAGTTTTGTAGTGGGACCAGAAATTACTTATCCAGTAACCCCCACGCCCCCACCCCGCCCCCTCCTGACCAGATTCTGCTGGGTCGAAAGTTCCAGACCTGCTGCCAGGCTTTCTCTTTGTCAGACCACCTGGTGTCCTTCCTGTAAAACACAGGCCGCTGCCCCAGGGGAACAGAGCATGCAGGTCGGCACCCAGGGGTCAAGGCTAAGGGTACAGTGTTCACCTTGACTGTGATGGCAGGAGGAGTAAACGGGCAGCTTCCTCCCTCCTGAAGGGGGACAGGTTCTCACTCTGTTAATCTGTGGTCCAGGGTGTGGGCCCTGGAGCCATGATCTGGGGTCTCCTGGCGCCCCCCTGGACCCAGGTAACTGTGAATGGAGACAGGTATGAGAACCTGTCCTCAAGCTTGATGCCCTCCAGCCCCGTCCGCCACCCCTGCCCCCCTAGCCTTGCGACGGTGCTACCTAAGGAGTCTTCCCCCAGCCCGCACTTGCCTGGTCAGTGGTCAGCCAACTGGAGGAGGATCCGACGGAGTGTGTCAATGTGAGATAGAATGTCTTGGTTGTACCTGTTTGTGGTTTAGCTTTGTATTTAAAAAAGGAAATAAACTTGAAAATTATTTGTCATCATAAAAAGGAAACAAAAATTAAAATATTTATTGCCAGGCAAGGCTACCCGTGTGTCTATTTTTCACAGGGTGGAGGCAGAAGAGTAGAGCTGGGTCTCCGGTTTTCTTTACAAAACGGTCAGGTTTTGGTGACTGTCCTGTGAGACAGTCACTTCATTTGCACGACGGGGTCACTGGGTGCTTGTGAGGATGAAAAGTTCACGCACCTTGGACCCTGAGAATGGGACCTGGCTCACAGTGAACATAAATGTGAGCTCTGTGATTGTCACTGGCTTCTGATGCACGAGGCTTGGTCTCAGGAACCTCCGGGTCATCACCCACACCTGCCTGGTGCTAAAGTCCCTCCTGCCAGTCCAGATCTGTCCCCACTGCACACCCTACCACTTGCCCTTGACAGGTTGTTCCCTTAGCCCCAGGCACTGGAAGCTGATTGGCACTGTGGGTGGAGTCCTTGGTTTGCAGGCGGAACACCTGGTTCCAGCACCATCTTTGAGAGGTTATCAGCCTGTCATTGTGGACAAATCACTTACCCTCTCTGAAAGTTGTCCATTGAATGGGAACCACCTCCGCCTGCCCAGTTGCAGGGTGTTACCTAGTGTCTGCTGCCATGTCTTGTATTGTCACATCCTCACCTTGGACGTCAGCTGCCCAGCCACTGTGGTTGGGCTGTAGGATGTCGGGCTTGTGCCGTGGAGGACTGGTCCCAGGACCTCACCCTGCTCTGCAGTCCTGCAAAGGATGCTGCCCCTCCCCTACCTCTTCTGTGCTCTCACTGTGCCTTGGTCTGGTCTGGGTGGTTCTGAAGTCAGGACACACATTTGTTTCCCAAGTTGGCCTTCACCCCAAAGTGCAGGAACCCCTGCCCCACTTTAAAAGGGGAGTACCCAGTCAGGGTTGTGGTGTCCTGTGAAGTCAGGAATTGGGCCCCTGACCTAAGAATGCAGAGGTGGCATTCTGGACCAGACTCTACATGTTGCTGGTTCTTCTCCAGGGCCAGAAGGTTGAAGCCCAGGCTGTGGAGCCTGCACCTGTGCTCAAGCCCTGCCTCCACCACCCTCTAGCTGGGACCTGGGACAGGCCCCTTTGCAGCACTGTGCTGTGACCTTGTGCCACCAGAATAACACTCCCTAGCCTGCAGGGGTATGGTGAGACTGTGTGAGAGGTACTTAACTTCAGCAGTCCCCAACCTTTCTGGCACCTGGGACTGGTTCTGCGGAAGGCAGTTTTTCCATGGACTGGGGTAGGGGGATGGAGGGTGGGGGGAGTACAGGGGGTGGGATGGAGCTCAGGTGGTAATGTGAACCATGGGGAGCAGGATGAAGCTTTGCTCACTGGCTGGTTCCTAGGTTCTGGTCCACAGCCTGGGGGGTTGGGGACTCCTGCTTAAGATGGTGCAGGCCAGACATGCGTGAATCGTGCTCATTATTAATGACAGCACTCTTTGGAAAACTGGGCGTGCACAGCTGCACGAGTAAGAACCAGACCTTAGACTCAGGGCTGCGTGTGTGTCCTGGGCAGCCACCTCCTAGCCATGTGATGTCATGTAAGCTGCTTCAGCTTCTCGAGCTGTGGTTTCCAATCCTGCAAACTGGGGGCTCACTCCAGTCTCCACCTCCCCACGATGTCAGAGGAATGAAAGGCCCGTGCAGCAGTGAGCCCACGGTGCTCACCAAGGACACAGGCTCACAGACATGATTCACGGCTGCTGTCAGTCCCTTTGCAAAGTGCACACACCCACCAATCCGTACACTGTGTTTCACTGATTCCTATGTGTACATTTTTCACATTTAACCTTTGAAATCAGAATGAGCCCTAAAATCAAGTATCTGAATGTTATAATCTGTAGCATTATTCCTTCTCATACCAATGACCAAAACAATGGCACGTCACTTAGATTCAACGAAGCACGTGCACACCACGCATACACGCGGTTTGCAGACTTGGACACCGTGACTCTGATAGGTGGAAGTACCTTACACAAGGTCACACAACTCCAAGAAACCACTCTATGGTACTTCAAATAGGAAAATCATCTTACTTTAATACAAAAATCATATGAAGTCGCGTTAGCCAGGTCAGACACTACATGTCGTGAAGCCCCCAGAATGCCAACGCCGTGCTCGCCAGTGCACTCCCTCTCCTTCTCCCTGCAGCCCAGTGCAAGGCTGCTGCGTGTGGAGAGCAGGGCTGCGTGCAGGGCCAGAGGAGCAGAGCCCTGAGCCCCTCCGGGCAGCTGACGTGGGCAGGTGGTGGCTGTACTGTCTTCTGCTTTCCTGAGGCCACTCCCCTGCCCTGACCAAGCCTCTGGGAATGTCCGGTTCTGCAGCCAGGAGACGTGAACGTGAAAACCCTACGTCCTTCCTCCTCAGACGGCTTTGAGGGGAAACAAGGTAGAAAGTGCATGGGTCTGCGTGGCACTGAGCGGATTTTGAAGTTTTCCTGCTTGGTGTCTTCTCGAGTCTGAGAGCCGCTGCCTTAGATCTATGTCTGCTTCCCTGACCGGAAAGAGAACCTGGGTGGAGAGAGAGAGGGGTCAGAGGGGACAGGCGGAATGAAGCAGGGGCACAGGGCCTGAGGTGAAGCGTGGAAGCAGCTTGGACAGGCCCCTGACGTGGATACTCACTCTCGCTGTGGACAGGGGCTGTCCAGGGGCCCTTCATTTACCAGCTCAGAGCACACGCGTGCCCACCCCAGATGGTGAGGACCACCAGGGTCCCTACCTTGAGCCAGCCAGGGCTCCGTGAGTCAAGTACCAGGCTGGGGTCACACAGAAAGTTGTGGTCCCACAATCCACCCAACCCTTGCCCTCTGCTAACAGATGGACTCTGCCACATTTTGTTTTTTAATTTTAGGTGGTTTTACTGTAGAGGAAGCAACAGCTTCTCAATGTTACCTACAATTATAAAGCAAACCTTTGAAAAAAACAAAGACTGACATTTAAGTTCTTGGATAAGACAGATAAAACACACAAAGGTGCCCCCGAGACATGAAGAGCAAACTTTCGGTGTTGTCCCCTGACACCAGAGTTTGGAAAAGGAAGCGGTGTGTGGGCCGACCACACAGTGCAGTCTCAGAGCTGCTCCTGTGGTGAGCAGGTCCAGCCCAGGGCTACGGGCGGCCCTGTGAGCAACCTCGGGGGTGAGCCCTTGACTGGGGTGGGGCTCCGAGGCTGGTGCTCAGCCACTCATCCCCCACCCAGTGCCCTCTCTACGGAAGTGACATCGACCACCACCCAGTCACTCCAGCTGGGAACCTGGGAGTTGTGCTGGATTCCTCCCTCCCTCTGTCTGCTCCATATTAGGCACCTCACCGAGACCCCTGATCCCACCACTTTCATTGCCCCACTGCCGCCCCCCAGTCCAAGCCACAAGAGCCTCCCTGTCACACCTACAATACACTCGTAGCAGTCAGAATGTCCCTGTCACTATGTAGAGCTAAGTCTTTCCTCAGCTTAAGCCCTTCCACAGCTCCTGGTCTGCAGGACAAAGAACAGCATCCTTCTTAGCATGATCTGCTTCTCCAGAAAGTCATTCATTCACTCCTTCACTCAATAAGCTTGTCTGAGCAGGAAATCATGGCCTCCTGCTTTTTATACCTGTGTTCACAGGCTGGCTAGTACCCAGAACAAGCATCTTATTTCTGTCGTATCCGACTCAAGCTGTAGTGAAGTAACCCAAAGAACTTCCCCAGAAGAGACAGAAGGAAACCCACCATTCATGCCCCCGGGAGCCTTTACAGTGGGGCACTCAGCCAACGGAAGTGCTCAGTGAACCCCTTCAGACGCCGCTGGGCTGGGTGGGGAAGCTCCCTCACAACCCCGGCCTCAGGACGCCCTTCCTTGGGGTGGCCGCACTCCTATGGCCCCGCTTGGACCCTGTGCCTGCCCTTGCCACAGAGCAACCTGAGGGAGCTTCCACAGGGAAAGCAGTCAAGCCACTTCCCAGCTTCAAACTCGCACACCGCACTTAAAACAACCCCACTGTCCTCTCCGGGACCCACTTGGCCTCTCCGGCCTTGCCTCGCTCTGCTGCCCAACGAACGCGGTCTCTGTCCACAGAGCTCTCTCCAGCCTTGGGCCATTATGGGCTCCCAGGGCTCAGCTTCAACGTCACCTCCTCAGAGGAGCCTTCCAGGGTGCCCCCTTCTCAGCAGCCCAAGCAGCCTCCCGCCAGCACCCTACGTCACAGTCTTTCTAGCACGCACGGCCGGGTGAAACTGTCCAGTTACCCCGCCCCTTACCCACTCACGGCCTATTCCACCATGAGTCAGAATACCCATGTGGACAGGGTCTCTGAGGGTTCACCACATGTCCAGCCCCCCTGGAACAACCCCTGGCACACATGGCCCTCAGCATCTACTTGCTGAAGGAACGACTGAATTTAGTTTTGGCCGGTCCCGTCTGACAGAGCAGTCCTCCCGCTGCCATTCTGCAAATGCCAGGCGATACGTGGCTGAAGTGCATGCGCAGTCTGCAGGCCATCACCCCTGAGGCCGTCTCCCCTGAGGCCCATCTCCTGGTCTCTCTACCCTGCTCTGCTCCAGGAGGCTGGCCTCTGTGGTGGTGTTGCAAGGCCCCGGTTTTCTGGCTTCGGCCTGGGCTCAGCCTTGGCAGGCACCAGCAGAAGCGGGGAAGGGAAGGGAGGTGGAGGCTTTGCTCCCAGGACTCCTGGCTACAATCCTGCCAGGCCTAGTTTCACTAGTTGCAGCCCCTTTTTGGAAAACTGCACCCATGGCTGCCCCCCATACACCTGCACCCTCTGTTGCCAAACCCTGGGTGCTTCTCTGCCCTCTGAAGGCTTCTTAACCCTGCCCACACACCTGCAAAATGCCCCTTCTCTCAATCTCGTCAGTCACCCCTCCTGAGTGAGCAGCAGGAACAGAAGGAAGGTCCCCTTGGTCATCTGCTGAGCACCCCTCCCTCAGAGGTGAGGTTGGTGGAGGGAGAGCAGGGAGGCAGCCTGCCACACAGGGACCCAGGGAAGCCTGTGGAGGGTCCCTCTGGATTGCACAGTCTTCATTTTTTAAATTATTTGCCAGCATTTGGAAGTCAGATTCCATGAACAAATCTGGTTTCTTGGCCTGTCTTGAGAATCAGGCCAAGAGAAGCTCTGGCAGCATGTCACCCCTTGGCCAGAGAGAACCTAGGAACGAATGTCCCCCCATGCCTCCCACACCCCCATCACTCATCTAAATTTAGTGCCTGGCCCGGAAGGCATTGGAGTTTGAAATCTTTGAACTAATGTGTTTCTAAGTTTCCATGGAAGAAACCAGGGGTTGGAAGACTGTCCCCGGACCAGACATTCTGAAAGCAAGCAAGGCAGTCTCTTTGCTTGAGGCGTACGGGGTGGAAGAAAGGGGCATCTCATTATACCGACACCTGGCAACTGAGAAGGCACATCCTCAAACCACCAGTGTGGTGTTGAGATGCTGAGTTTTAAACGAGTGCCCCACACTTTATGGTTTGAGGCACGGTACCCGAAGACACGAGGGTCAACGATGGTGCATGAACTTGAGGGGAGTATTCAAAGGAAGCTGTATCGCCTGTCCCAATATTGGGACACACAGAGTCCTCCAGAACTGGAGGAAAGAGGTGATGGGTTAGCCCCTTAGGCTCCAATAATTATTGTGTTTTTCTTGTAATTTTATTATTAATTTTTTGGTTATAGTTATTATATCAGAGGGAAGCAGTGGAGTGTAGAATCTGGACTTTCTTGGGTTCAAATCCTGCTCCACTATTTACTATCTGTGAGACTTTGGACACACTACTTCACCCCTTGGTGGATACCTATATAATGGGGGTAACAACAGTTCCTACCTCACAAGGTCACTGTAATGAGTTGATGAGCAGATAGACACCCGGTGCTTAGTTTACTCCCTGGCGGCTATTACAACACACGGGAACTGAGTTTTCTTACCGGCGGCAGCCCTACCACCAGGAGAGCAGGACCTCCCCATGCTGGGTAGCTGGCCAGCCTCCTCTCGCCTGCACTCCATCCTTTAGCATTTATTTAGTGGCACAGGGGCAGCAAGGTGACTTACAGCTTCCTTATGATGGTCTTCTCCTCCTTGCTTCTGCAGGCATCGCTGGCTCTCGCAACCAGAGTTTCCTGTCCTCTTCTTCCTCCTGGGCCTTCTCTTGTTGAAATCAGGCCACTGGAAAAAGGGGACAAATAAATGGGTTGTTTCATTGCATTCTTATCTGTTCACCTTTGAAAGTAAAGAATCTTAATATTATTATTTAATAATTTTAGCATTGAAAGCTCTGGAGTCAGAAAGATTCTGACCCAGATAAGAATCTTCCCTCCACATTCACAATGTTGACACCTCTCCTTTCTTTCTCTTGTCTAATTGCATGGGCTAGTAGTTCAAGCTTCTCCACTTTGCAGGAATATGACCATGCATAAGTTCTCTAACTTAAGCTTTGATTCCTAAGTGGTAAAATGATGACAAGAGTACATACCTCCTAGAATTGAGGGATTAAGTGAGACAATGATACATGGCACTCATTCATTCAACAAATATTTATGAAGCTACATAATGTTCCATGGTGCCATAGATACACAGCGATGAACAAAACAGAGAAAGTATCTCCTCTCATGCAAATTACATTCCAGTAGGGAAGAAAACAGTCAGTAAAAAATAAATAAGTAAAACAGAAAATATGTAGTAAGTCAGATGGCAATAAGAGCTATATCAGTATCAAGTGACAAGATACTGCGGTCAGGTGACCCACGGAGGGCCAGAGCACTTCTCCCTGGGCTTGCTGTACAGAAGCTGGAAGAAGGCTGTTCTCTCTCGCTTGCTCGGCTGGGGCTACCAGCAGTCATATTTACTAAGATTCAGAGAAGGGCCATCTGTCATACAAGATAAGGAGGATGAAGAGAAGCAAAGAGCAAAGAAAGAGGCCCCCAGTCCCTGGTGCCAGCCCTGAGGCCTGGGGTACAGCGTGTTCTTTATTTCTGAGAGCAGTTCCAGGACTCTTCCCAGCTATGATGGCCAACGAATTCCCTTTGTCCTCAGCTAGTTTGAATTGGACTTCTGTCACTTGCAACCAAAAGAAGCCTGACCACAATGAAGAATTTTTTTTTCTTTTTAAAAGATTTTATATATTTATTTTCAGACAGACAGGAAGAGAAGGAGAGAAACATCAATGTGTGGTTGCCTCTTGCATGCCCCTCACTGGGGAACCCAGCCCGCAACCCAGGCATATGCCCCAACTAGGAATAGAACCCATGACCCTTTGCTTCACAGGCCTGAGCTCAATCCACTGAGCCACACCAGCCAGGGAACAGGGAAGAATTTCAACATGTGACCCAGTGAGCTTGTTAGATCCACTCGGGCATTTTGTTGGGGCATCTATAGGGACATACATGTTCGTGGTGCTTCCTCCCTGCTACAGACCGAACTGTGCACCTGGGGTTCACATGTTAAAGCCCCAATCCCAGATGAGCCAGCATCTGGGGCCTCTGGGAGACAATCAGGCTTAGATCAGGTCATGGCGGTGGGCCCTCGTGATGAGATCAGTGTACTAGTAGGAGACACCAGAGGGCTTGCTCTCTCCCTCCTGGACACATGAGGGCACAGCCGGAAGGAAGTGCCTATGAACCAGGCAGGGTCAGAACCAACCCTGCTGGCACCTCAAGCTTGGAATTGCAGCCTCCAAGACTGTGAGAAAAGAAACTTCTGCTGTGTAGGCCCCCAGCCCGTGGTATTTTGCTAAGGTGGCCCCAGCCAACCCAGACACCCCTTTACATTCGAGCTTCGGCAAGCAGAGCTCACCATTCTCTCTCCTTCTCTGCGAAGAGCGTGCTTTTATTATTTAATTTTATTATTTATATTTTTATTCTATTATTTCATCAGAGGCATCATCTAAAACTTCCCCCTTTCCATGCTCCATTGTCACAAAACATCCTAAAACAGTGATGGTGGCGGTGATGATTTCTGAGCCTTCTGGTCAGCCTGGCGGTTCTCTGCTGGTTCTCACTCAACTGCACACAGTCAGATGAGCTGCGGGCGGGGTGCAGCTGGGGCCCCTTGTGACCACCTTGTGACCTCTTCTTGTGACTACCTTGAGCTCCTTCACAGCACAGTGGCCTCAAGGCAGCATTCCAAGAGCACAAAAACAGAAGCCTCAGGGCCTCTCAGAGCCCGAGCAAGGAAGCAGAAGAGCACATTCTGTTGGTCAAAGCCAGTCACAGGCTGCCGGGATCCAAGGGAAGGAAAAGCAGTCTTTGCTGCTTGAGGACGGGAGTGGCGGAAGGCATGCAGGATGGGAAAACCCGCTGTGGCCATCTTTGCAAACAGATACCACACGGGCCTTCAATCTGAGATGACCATCCGAATACGACTGGGCCTCCAAATGGATGCCACTGCCGAGAGCACAGCTCCAAGGATGTGCTCATCTCTCCAGGACACCTGGCACACAGGACTAAACAGAACCCTGCCGTCTACTGGCCTGTCCCAGGTGGGACGTGCCCGCCTGTCGTTCTTGGGGAATTCAAAACTGGAAACCAAGGGTGTTGCTTCGTTCATGAACAAGCTGCTCAGGCACCAGCAGTTTTAGTGCTCCTGTTTCCGACCACTTGTGTCTGAAATGCTTACTAAACGAGATGACAGGTCTTTCCACCACCAGGGTTCCAACCTCAGCAGAAGGAGGACAATCAAGCTTCTGTCAGCAGAACTCAGCCCATTTGGGCTGGCTTCCCAGAACAGTCTTACCTCACTACTGCTCTCCCAGTGGCACTCCAGGGATGGAACTGACAGGGCGGCACCACGGGGGCTCTGTTTTGACTCAGGATATGTCCTCGCTTCCCAGTTCCCAGAGTCCAGACATGGCACGGCAGTGAGAAGCACAGCTCTGCTGGCCGTCTGAGGGCCTGTCTCACTGTGGCCACCACAGCCATGGACTTCAAGCAGGTACCTGCCCATTGTGAACCACAGATTCCCTTGGAGTCACCGTTCCCCGAGCGTGCAGCCCTACTCTGACCTCACACAGAGACGATGCTCAGGACAAGCTGAGCAGAGCACCTGGCATGTGTTGAGCGCTGGTAAACGTTAGCGGACACTGTGTTTTTACTGTCTTGCTTTTTCCTTCTTCTGCCTCTAGAGAAACCCACTTTGTTTAACTCAGTGTTTCCCAGAATCATTTGAACACAGAGTCCTACTTTTCAAGAAATACTGACATGAAAGACAACATTTTGGGGAACAGAGGCTCAGGTGAATACAGCAAAGCCCACACCTGATTCGCCAACAACATCCTGACTTCTTCTTTTCCTTATCCTAAAGTCCCTTCTCTGCACATAGTATTATTGTTGTCATCTTGCATGGCTTTTACTTTTTATATAGCTTAAAGCTTGCAGAAAAGTTGGAAGATTAGTAAAAATTATTTCCCAAATACTTTCCCCAGATCCCCTGATTGTCTACTTGTCTCATCCACCGACCCATGCACCCACCCCTCCCCATGCTTGTCTCTTGGGACCACTTGAGAATAGGCTGGAGACATCTTACTCCTTTACTCCTAAAGAACGCAGTGTATATTTTTCAAGGCTGAGAATATCCTGCTACATAACCAAATAGTTCAGTTATCAAAATCACCACATTGATCGTTTTAAAACAGGAAATCGGACCTTGTTATTCCCTTGGTTAAAACTTCCCAATGACTTCTTGTTACGCTTACACTAAAATTGGAGTTCCTTCCTGTGGTCAACAAGGCACAAACCCCAATCTCTTTCCGACCACCCTCTCCTGTGCTTCCCGTTCTGCCATGCTGCATCTCTGACATGGGCCCTGCCGGCTCCCACCTCCAGACTTTGAACTTCTTGCTCCACTCTGATCCTACCAAATCTTTACATTTTTACATGGTTGGCTGTTTCTTGTCATTCAGCCCGAGGGGCCATCCCTGACCACCCAATCTAAAAGGGGTCCCTCTGCCCCACTCCCTCAGCACTTTCATCTCTGTCCTGTCCCCTTGCCTTATCTTCTTCAGAGCACTCACGCCATTGTCCTGAGGTCTGCTGCAGGCTTCCTTGCTGCCTGCCTTTCCTCCCTGAGCTGAGCATGCATTTCCTCTATTTCAGTCCCTGCTACAGCCCCACCGCCAGGAATCACGGGTCTTGGATGAATCCGTTGAGTAAATGTAAGAATAAACAGGTAACATGTCAAGGAAGGTGGGGCCCCAGGGCGGAGGGCCCACCTCTTGTAGCACTGCAGCTCCTCCTGCACCAGCAGCAGCTGGGACTTGAGCTTGTTGCGCTCCTGCAGCACGTCCCGCAGCTCCTGGAGGGTGAAGCGTGGGCGGTTGGGGTCTCTCAGGTCAACCACCATCTTGTCTGGCCCCAGGTTTACCTGCAGGAAAAGATGTCACTTATGCAGTTTCCCTCATGAGGATGGATGCTCCGTCCCAGAAAGGAAAGTTGCCTGGTTTTACTACCAGGGCCCTGGTGCTGCAAGTGTTTGCTTGGTCATCAAGAAGCAGAAGTACATTCTCCAAGAAAAGAACCAGAGCTCCTGAGGAGCTGGCTGATATCCCCAAAACTCCAGAACCCTCGGGCTGAACAACTGGTACTACTGTGCAATGAAGTTTTCAAAAGCCATTCAAGGATGAGGAGGCTCTTTCTATCGGGACTAGTACAACTGTCATGCGATGTTAAGTGAAAATAAGCAAGAGGCAGCACAGAGCACATATTATAACACCATTTGTGTAAAATATGGAAAATATATTCATATCTGCTTGTGTTTGCATAAAGTATCTCTGGAAGGATATACAAGAGACTGAGCATCTACATTTTTCCAGGGAGGGTAAGTGGGATGCTGGAGGTGGAGAGAGATGGGGAGGGAGTTTTTCAAGGCAAATACTGTTGCACCTTTTAAATTTTGAATTTATTTTTTTTAATGGAAAAAGCTGCCTGGCACTCACCCATTAGGATGGCTACTATAAACAAAGAGAACAAAAATAACAAGTGCCGATGAGGATGCGGGAAAGCTGGAACTCTGTGCTGTGAGTTGGGGTGGAAAATGGTGCAGTCCCTATGGCAACCTGGACGGCAGATCCTTAAACAACTAAAAATAAAATGGTTATACAGTCCAACAACTCCACATTGGAGTAGATGCCCAAAAGCATCGAAAGCAGGGCCTTGAAAAGTGTCTGCAAACCCACGTTCACAGCAGCACTCTTCACAACAGCCAAGGGGCAGAGGCCACCCAAATGTCCATCAACAGATGTGGCCTGCTCCTGCTGTGGAATATTATTCAGCCTTCAAAAGTACAGATATTCTGACACCTGCTGCAAAGTGGAAGACCCTTGAGAACCTCAGAACATTATGCTGAGTGAAATAAGCCAGTCATGAAAGGACAGATGTTATATGTGTGTACTTTCAGGAAGTACCTAAAATAGGCAAATTCATACAAATAGAAAGTGTAACAGTAGTGACCAAAGGCTGGAGGGGGTGGTGGGGAGCTGCTGTTTCACAGGGACTTTGGTGTTGCAAGATGAAGAGTTCTGGAGAGGGTGGCAGTAACAGCTGCACCATGCCAATGTGCTCAGTGCTACTGAATTTTAAAATGGTTAAGACAGTACATTTTGTGTGTATTTTATCACAAGCAAAAATAATTAAGAGAGAAAAACAAATAAGGCATATTTGTATGAACTGTCTAAAGGCAGTAAACATTCATTCTCTCTGCCTTTCCTCCCAGCACCGTCTATAAGACTATGCTTCGGGAGGAAAATGTGCCATCTCATCTGCTGGCTGATAAAGTGTGTCCACTGTGCCCCAAGTGGGAAGTCACTGGCCCCTGGGGAGACCACACTGTCCATGGTCCACGATGGGACTCTTCTACATCCTTGTGCCTGGATTTGAAGGGGACAGGCAGGGCACGGATGTGAGTTGAGTGATGAGGGGTGAATCATGTAACTGCTCTCGAATCTCAAAAGCCACTACTCATCATGATGTGATGGGTACAAAAGCAGAACCTTCCCTGTGAATGCAACTGTTACCATGACTAATGAGGAGGAGAAACACAAGTGCACCAGGGAGGCTGCCGGAAACCTGCATGAGTTCTTACCTCTCCCACTAGACAGGAACTCTGCAAAGGCAGGAGCCTGGTCTGGTTTACTCCCACGGCCCCTGAGCCACACGGTGCAGTCACTCACTGAGTGCTAGTGCAACAAAAAGGTCAAAGGCCTGTTTGAGTACAGTGTGGTTAAACCCAGCATCTCCGAGTTTGAACCCTGCCTCCACTGCTAACTTGATCTGAGTCCTTGGGTAAACTATTCACCTGTCCTGCACCTCCCTTTCTGAGAGATGGGTATGATATAGCATGGGGGTTAAACAAAAGAGCCTGCTCGGGGCAGAATTTTTTAAACTGTGGCTGGAGACCCACTGCAGAGTAGGATATTAATTTAGTGAGTTGCACAGAGAATTTAAAAACTCATAAACCAGGAAAGTAAGACTGTGCATCATGTTGCACTGGGGTAAACTGTTTCTTGAATGTGATTTTGTAAAGTGGAGGTATAATAGACACACAGCACAGCACACAGATCTTGAGTCTATGGCTCGATGATGGTTGCCATGTGTGTACATCCATGCAGCCATGACCTGCTTCCCTCCTGCTCCTTCTCACTGTCCCCTCCCCGGGGTCAGCATCAATCTGTCCTCTGTGAGTCAAGATTATTCTGCCTGTTCTTGAATCTCACTTAAAGTAGGCTTCCTTTGGTGCCTCTAATTCTCAGTGTAACACAGTGAAAGCAGCAGCACTGTCCTTTTTCGTGGCTGGGCAGTATTCCGCTGTATGGCTACACCACAATTTAAAACTCCATGCACGCCTCTCGGGCATTTGGATTCTTTCCAGTTCAGCACACTTATGAATAAAGCTACTCTGACTATTCTTGCATGTGTCTTTTTGTGGTCATAAGCACTCATTTCTCTTTAGTTAAATTTTATTTCTTTTTTAAAAGATTTTATTTATTTACTTTTTTTTAGATAGAGGGGAAGGGAGGGAGAAAGAGAGGAAGAGAAACATCCATGTGCCAGAGAGATCTGCTGCCTCTCAAGCACCCCCAACTGGGGACCTAGTCCACACCTCAGGCATGTGCCCTGACTAGGAATTGAACTAACGACCTTTTGGTTTACAAGCCAGCGCTCAATCTGCTGGGCCACCAGCCAGGGAAAATCTTATTTCTTAACCAAGGTCAAGGATACTCGAAAGTGTGATGCCTAGACCAATAGCATCTGCATCATCTGGGAACTGGTTTCAGACGCACATACTTAGGTTGCAGTCGGGACCTTCCAAATCAGAAACTGGGGCTGGGCGGCAGTCTGAGTTTTAAGGAACACCCTGGCGATTGCGTTGCCTGCTAAAGCGTGAGAACCGCTGCCCTAGATCATGGTCAAAAAGGCCACAGGCCACGGATTCAGAACGCACTCAGCACAGAGCCCAGCACGCACGCGTAGTAAGGGCTCCGTAAATGTTTACGTAGTGTTTCCAATCCAAGAGCTGGATCCTCACAGTGATCTGCCTGGAGGGCCGCGGGTACTCAAGACTGGAAGGGGGCCTCCCGGCCCATGGAGTGCTGCCCCGCCTCCGCTGCGGTGGGCGGGCGCCCCCTCTCCGCACTCACCTCCGGGTTGGCCGCTGAGCCATGTCCCCGCAGCCCCTCCACCTCCTTCCGCAGGCTGTCCCGCTCCATTCTCAGCTCCTCGGCGGTGAGGCTGCCCTCAGTCACCAGAGTCTCCAGCATCTCCAGGACGCGCACGATTTTGAATTGCAGCTGTGTCACCCGGGGGTCACTGCCCAAGGCCATTAGCTCACGGCCCACCACGTAGGAGATGTCGTACACATCCTCGGTGGTTAGCTGGAAGGGGCTCTTGCTGAGAGCCCCCTCGGGCCCAGGCTCGTCCCCCTCCTCTTCCTCTTCTTCCTCTTCTCGCAAAGGGGCTTCTTCCATGTCCGCACAGAGCCCTGCAGCCTCGGAGTCTCTGGACGTCCAACTTCTTCTGAACACAGAAAACTTTCCGCGGGGCGGAGGACCCTGCCTGCCCGCGGGGGTGGTCCCGGGGCGGCCAATCAGCACAGCCGAGGGGTGAGCCCGTGGAGAAAGGGGCGCCCGGTGTCCTGAGCCGCTGCCAGGGAGCACCTCCAGGATGTGGCTGGGTGCACCAAAAGTCGACGGAAAGGCCGGGCAACCAAAAAGAGGAACGGAGAAGTTAGTGGGTGGCAGCGCTGGCTCCCTGCCCGGGAGCCATTGCAAACCCGGGGCGGAGCTGAGGTTCGAGCCCCGCCCCTGGAGACAGTCGCTGCTCCCAGGGCAACCGCAGCAGAATTTCCCACGCGAGGCAGGGAAGGAGGGCAGAAAGCACTCAGCTTTTTCCTTTCCACATGCTAGCGTCCCAGTCTTAGACTTTACATTGCACCTGGAGGAAAGGCTGCGTCTCTGGGGGTACTTTTGAAAGTCAGCAACAAAAGAAAACGGTGGGGGTCTGCGCTGTCAAGAAGCTCCCAGGCCAACTGTCGCCACTCCGTACAACAGAGACTCACTGCGCTGTGCATTCGCTGATTCCTTAACCAGCGACGTGGTCTTGGCCTAGTTACAGTAAGTCCTCCGAGCCTCAGTTTCCTCCTTATTCAATAACAGTACCCCCAAGTGGGAGGGCTGCTGCGAGGAACCTATCAGATGAGATCATGAAGTAGTGCGCGTCACAGGAAAACACTCAGGAAGAGCTCAAAAATGTTAGCTAGTATTCTTCTTTTTAAAAAATAGAAAATAAAAAACGTTAAGCTTGCGTGCCAGAAGCTTGGCACAAGGGTGCTGGTGGGGGGTAATAAACCAGACAACGATTAGTGGGCTGTGAAAAGTAGAAAGCACCCACAGACGTGCAGGGCACCACCAAGCATTCAGCATGTGGACTACAGACGAGTTGCCGGGGCCAGGGAGGGTGCTACCAGGGTGCAGACCCAGCGATGGAGCTTGTCTTTCCCAGGAGTGGACAGCCAGCTTTCCTTGGGGTAGCTGGACACGATTTTTGTCACACCGGAGTTCCAGACTCACGCTGCAGAGTGGACAAGGACGAACCAGAGGACAAAGCGAGCAGACACAGCAGACACTACGTCCAGAGGGTGCAGCATCCTGTGGGCGAAGGGAGGCTCCTGGCAAGGGCTCAGTGATCCATACACCTGTTGCTACGACACCCACAGATTAGATGCCGAGATACAATAAATACCAGGCTTCCCACAGATAAAAATGGTACAGCCATACAATGGAGTATTATTCAGCCATAAAAGCAATGAAGGAGTGGACTGAGCACTGGCCTGTGAACCGAAAGGTTGCCAGTTTGATTCCTAGTCAAGGCACGTGCCTGGGTTGTGGGCCAGGTCCCCAGCTGGGAGGTGTGTAAAAGGCAACCAGTGGATGTTTCTCTCCCTCTCCCTCTTCCTTCTTCCCTTCTCTCTAAAAATAATGACAAAGAACTTTGATATTCCTTCAAAGAAGATGTACAAGAGGGTCAGGAAAAGATGCTGAATACCACTAATTATCAGGGAAATGCAAGTTGTAACCACAGTGAGATGTCTCCTCACACCCATTAGGATGATCGCTATTTAAAAAAAAAGAAAAAAAATAAACACGAAAATAACATGTGTTGACAAGGATATGGAAAAGTTAGAACTTGTGTGCACTGCTGGTGGGAATGTAAAATGCAGCCACTAAGGGAAACAGTATGGCAGTTCCTCGGAAAATTAAAAATGGAATTACCGCACGGTCCAGCAAGCCCACAGAGTATATTCCCCAAAGAACTGAAAGCAGGGTCTCCAAGAGAGAATGGCACACCCCTGTTCACAGCAGCACAGACGCACACTAGCCAAAAGGTGGAAGTAACCCAAACGTCCATCCACGGACGAGCAGGTAAACGAAGTGTGATAGGAACATAATGTATAATATAATCTTAATCAGCCTTAAAGGATGGAAATTATGACACAGGCTATAACAAATGAACCTTGACATTATGCTAACTGAAATAAAGCAGTGGCCAAAAGGTAAATACCGTATGATTTTACTCATATGAGGTAAAATTTAGAAACAAAAAGTAGAATGGCTTTGGGGAGCTGGGAGGAGGGCAGGAAATGGCTGTTCAACAGACACAGAATCAAGGCTGGCGAGATGAGAAAGTTCTGGAGCCTAGCTGCACAGCATGTATATACTCAACACTATTGAACTGCGCACTTAAAAGCAGTTAAGGTGGTAAATTTTTTTTTTAAAGATCTTATTTATTCATTTAGACAGCATGGAAGGGAGGGAGAAAGAGAGGGTAAGAAACATCAATGTGTGGTTGCCTCTCACGTGGCCCCCACTGGGGACCCGGCCCGTAACCCAGGCATGTGCCCTGACTGGGAATCAAACTGGCAACCCTTTGGTTCACAGCCCGAGCTTAATCCACTGAGCTACACCAGCCAGGGTTAAAGTGGTAAACTTTAAAAAAAATTTTATTTACTATTAGAGACAGGAAGGGAGGGAGAAAGAAAGAAAGAGAGAGACACATCGATGTGGGAGAGATACATCAGTTGTCTCTCACATGCCCCCTCCTGGGGACCTGGCCCGCAACCCACACATGTGCCCTGACCAGGAATCCAACTGGTGACCTTTTGGCTTGCAGGCTGGCGCTCTATGCACTGAGCCACACCAGCCAAGGATAAGGTGATAAATTTTATACTCTGTATACTTGACCAAAGTTTTAAGGGAGCTTTCTGGAGTGCTGAAAATGTGCCATATTGCGATTTCAGTGGAGGTCAATACACATAGGCAAAAAGTTGAGGGGCTGCATGCAATATTGTGCATTTCTTTTAGGTAAATACCTTGATAAAGTGCTGGTTGGGGGGGGGGCAGGAAAGACGTGCTGACAGGTGCGACAGTGTGGATGAACCCTGACAACTCCTTAATTAGTGAAAAAAGCCAGCCAGAAAAGGCCACAAACGGTATGATGCTATTTATGTGAACTGTGCAGAATGGCAAACCTATTCTGTAGAGACAGAAAGTAGATTAGCCCTGACCTGCATGGCTCAGTTGGTTGAGCACTGTTCCATGGAGGGAAAGGTTGTGGATTCAATTCCCAGTCAGGGCACATGTGCTGCGGGCCAGTCCCTGGTTGGGGCGTGTGCGAGAAGCAACCATTGATTGATGTTTCTCTTACATATTGATGTTTTTCTCCTTCCTTTCCCCTCTCTCTAAAAAAATAAATAAAGTCTTTAAAAAAAAAAGGAAAAGGAAAAGCCGATTACCCATCGTCTGGAGCTGGGGGAGGACGGCTGGTGAGTGACTGTTAATGTGGACAGGGCTTCTTTTGGGGGCGATGACAATGTTCTGAAGTCAGACCATGGTGATGGCTGCACACTGTGCATCTGCTAAAAGCCATGGCTTCGTACCCTTTAAATGGGTTAATCTTACTACATGGGAATTGTGTTTCACTGCTACTAAGTGGAGCGACGCTCTCAGAAAGAATTCCATGCTGCTGAATTTTTTTTTACTGTCAGTGTCCTCAGCCACCACTGCTGGTGTCAGTCTTGTCAGAATCATTGTGGGCATCCGAAGTTCTGTTCAAAATTTCCCTAGCAATTCACCCTCTAAGGCACCAGATCTTTCTTCCTTGGGTTTGTTATACCCTTTGCTACATAGTGAAACGTGTAATCATGACTTTAAAAGGCCAAGGTCTTCCATCGAGTAGCTGTGTGCTTGCTATAGAAGATTCTTTTGTTCATTCAATTAACGGAGTATTTACTGAGCATTTACTGTGTGCAGAGCCTGTGGTGTCTTAGCCAACAGGGCATGGAGTTCAAGTAGTCTTGGCTTGGACCTCACAAGTCTGACCTGCTGGTACATCAGCCGGATCAAGTTCCTTAATCTCTCCAAATCTCTGTTTCCTCACTGGAAACTGGGAAAAATAAAAGTAGTCCCCAAGACTGGTTTAAGGGTTAGATGAGATAAGGCATAGAAAGTGCTTGCTCCACTGTCTAGCACATCAGAAGGATTAATGGGTATAGGCCATTATTACAAAGTAAGCGTTAATGACCTTAACTCTTAGACCCTCCTACAACTCCACCATCTGTTGGCAGGTAATCATGACCCTTTTTTCTCTGTTGGGAAATTATGAAAACCATTATGAGTTACAGTAGAGGTTTTTAAAGTATGCTCCATTAATTCACAACAGCCAAAAGGTGGAAGTAACCCAGTCGTCCATCCATGGATTGCTGGGAACTGCCCTGCCTGGTTTCAGAAGCTGTAACCCGCTACCCCCACCCCCACCCCTGGCTACGGCTGAGTAAAGGACCTTGGGACCATAAACCACTAAGGAGATAAAGCTTATCCTCCCTGCAGGGGCGTAATCTCTGCCACCTTTTGCTTTACTATGCTTGGCCCCTGGGTGGATGATGGGTTAGCCAATGACAGGTAAGATTCCTGAAGGGTGGGATAACCTAAGACAGGCATGGTCATGAAGGGGTCCTCCAGGAAGAACTTGGGGGACTATGGAGAAAGGGGGTAATGGACCCTCGTCCCTCGGCTTTGACATAGCCTGAGTCCTCATTCTGCCTGCGAGAAGGCTCCTAATCTCCTGGCTGCCTTTCTTCCCCCACCTGACCTAAGCCTGAAACAATTCTGCTGGAGGGTGGTACAGCCCTGGACAGGAACAGGCAGTCCCAGGGCGATCAGGCCTAAGGAAAAATGCATAAAATCCTGTGAAACCTGCTTTGCTAAGAATGCCCTCAGTTTAAATGATAAGGTCCAAGCATAAAATGAGTTTGTTTCCCAGTTTTATGACCTTTTAGCTATCTGACCCAGACTCAGAACAAGCCCTCATAGTTCTCTCAACGTTATCTATTTTTTGACCCTTACTGCCTGACAATGACTGATGAGCTTTACCTGTATTCCTGTGCAAATTGAATTTGAGGAACAGGCTCAAGCCCCTTCTCCTCTGAGAGACTGACTACCTTTCCTCCCTAAGCAGATCATGTCTTGGTAGACTTATTCTCATTCTCAGTGACCTGGGCGGGGGGCAGGGGGGAGCTCTGCTGGACAAAGCTCCCCCACAATGGATGAATGGATAAACAAAATGGCCTCAGATCAGCCACTTAGGCATCACTTGGAAACTTTTTTCTTTTCAAATCTTCACCTGAGGACATGCTTATTGACTTTAGACAGAGGGGAAGGGAGGGAGAGAGGGAGAGAAACATCAGTGTGAGAGAGACATTGATGGGGTGCCTCTTGTAGTGCCCTAACCAGGGACCAAACCCACAACCTAGGCTTCTGCCCTGACCGGGAATTGAACCTGTGACCTTTTGGTTCACATGACTAAGTTCTAACCCCCTGACTCACACCAGCCAGGCCTCACCTGGAAACATTTTAGAAATGCAAATCCAAGACCCACTGAATCAGAAACTTTGTGGGTGGGCCCCAGCAATCTGCTCTGACAAGCCCTCTAGGTAATCCTGATGCAAGCTCCAGTGTGAAAGGCAGCGAGTGACAGCACAGTGCTCACATGGTGGCTCTAACCCAGACCCCACACGCTCAGATCTCGGCTGGCTCAGCTGCTTGCAAGCTGAGTTGCATTAGGCGAGTGAATTAGGTTGCTCCAAGCTCAGCTTCCCCACTGACACACATGGAATGTCTACAAAAAGCTTTTTTTTTAAAAAGATTTTATTTATTTATCTTTAGAGGGGAAGGGAAGGAGAGAGGGAGAGAAATATCAATGTGTGGTTGCCTCTCATGCGTCCCCTGCTGGGAACTGGCCTGCAACCCAGGCATGTGCCCTGACTGGGAATCAAACCTCGATCCTTTGGTTCGCAGGCCTGTGCTCAATCCACTGAGCTACACCAACCAGGACTACAAAAAGCTTTTTAAAAAGTCCCGTTGATGCGTCATTGTAGGAAGTTTTAAAAATAATTTCAGAGGAGGGGGTGGGCAGAGGTGGAAGAGGGTATAAGGGGGATAAATGGTAATGGAAAAAATGCAGTGAATATAAATTTTAAAAAATGATTTGAAAAACACTCTTCCCCTGAGATGGGCATGCAGCAATAGGCAGTTGCATTTTTTTTGTTGTTAGTAGAAACTACAGTGACTGTACGAGGAAGCCCAAAGTTAGGTCACGGCTTACTCACAGTTAAATGAAGGAAAAAGTGAACTGGGAAACAAGAAATGGGTGGGTCACACTTAACAAAACAGAGCCACACAAACGTTTGGGGGCCAGATGAGTCCCCCAGCAGGAAAGTTCCATTAGCAGGTACCTGCTGGTCTTATTTCGGTGCATCAAGCCCCGTACGCCTCATGCCCTTCTACGTATTGGAGGCACCATTCCCTTCCTGAGTTGCACATGCAGTGAGGCTCTCTTCCTGTTCTCTCAAGGACTTTCTGGTCTTGTTATGCTTATATCCTGCATGGAAACAACGGAGCTTTTGGAGATTTTCCCAGTTTGGGTTAAATGCATGCAATCCTGGTTCAGTGACTTCATCTCTTGGAGTTAAAGATCTTTAGAAAGAATCTGGCTGCAGGAAGGGTGGTGCCAAGGGCACTTCTTTGAGTTTGTGTTTGCATAAGAGCCACTTAAAAAAAAAAAAAAAAAAAAAAAAAACTCAGGCGAACTGTTTATTCACCGGAAAGAGTTGGGGAAGTACTAAAGGAGATTATGGTGGTGGAGGGACTAAAGTCCTCCACCTGACCCTCCATGCCTGCTGATGGTACTCCACTTTGGAATGTAACAATATCCTCCTCCAACAGTTGTTAAGAGAATAAATTGAGCTTTGCCCAAAGCCCAGTGCTGAGTGGTTGCTTTAAGACTGTATTGGTGTGGAACTTCTAGAGAAGTCTCTAGTAGAGTAGGCTATGTTGCCCTCCAGATCCTCTGCTTGGTTTATATTTTGTTATAAATTTTTAAAAGATTTTATTTACTCTCTCTTTTAGAAAGAGAGGAAGACAGAGAGGGACAAACATCAATGTGGGAGAGATACATCCATTGGTTGCTTCTCACATGCTCCCAACTGGCGACCTAGCCCACAACCCAGGCACGTGCCCTGGCTGGGAATCAAACCAGTGACCTTTCGGTTCGCACGCTGGGGCTCAATCCACTGAGCCACACCTGCCAGAGCTGTTAATACATTTAATTTTCTATATAATTAGTTTTTAATTATATAGATGTGACAGTCATGGTAACCTCTTTCAGATGATCCTTTAAGAGGCCAACAAGCATATGAAAAGATGCTTAGCATCATTAATTAGGGCAATGCAAATCAAAACCACATGGAGATGTCACTTTGCACCTGTTAGGATGACTATTATTAAAAGAAAAATCAGAAAAAGACAAGTGTTGTTGAGGACCTACATGGAGAAATTAGAATCCTCGTGCATGGCCAGCAGGGGTGTAAAATGGGGCAGCTGCTATGGAAAACAGTTTGATAGTTTCTCAATTAATTAAAAATAGAACAACTTCTGGGTGCATAACCTAAAGTAACCAAAAGCAGAATCTGGAAAAGATATTTGGACACCCATGCTCACTGCAGCAGTGTTCACAGCAGCCAACGGGTGGAAGCCACGCAAATGTCCCCCAACTGAATGGATTAAAAAATGTGATCTAGGCTTCCGGCCAAGATGGAGGCATAGGCAGACGCACTGTGTCTCTTCTCACAACCAAATTAAGGACAACAAAGATTTAGAAACAAGAAAACAACCAGATCTCAGAAAATCAAACTGTTTGGAAGTCCAACAACGATTCATCCAGACCGGTAAGAGGGGCGGAGTCGCGGCAGGAAAAAGCGGAGGTGCGGACGGG